>SJYX01020986.1:0-12228 GCA_006410675.1 Oreotragus oreotragus | reverse complement strand
CCAACATTTTTTCAGTAAAATTCTAGGGCAGTAGTGGTATACCAGGTGGACAAGGGGTCTCTGTCCTTGGGGGCTTACATCTTAGTGAAATTCTATCCACAGAGTTCCCTAGGTCGAATTCTATATAAACTTGTCCTTTGCCCAGTTGTGTGAACAGGTCCAAAGTTGCTTCTTGAGGAAGGTCAAAGAAAGTACCTTTGCACAGAGAGTAGCCAGGTTTAAAAGTTTCACAGCTCAGTGTTACTTTTGCTGGCTGACTTTGGCACGTAGACAATGATGGCGCAGCTCTCACTAAACAAGACCTGCTAGTGACGTCTGCCTGTCGCTACTTTCTCTTTCTAAGGGTTTCTGCTGGATTGCGTAGGGTTCTTGGTTTGTGTGCTTAGTCGCTTCAGGCACATCCAACTCTTTGTGACCCCGTGGGCTTTGGTCCATCAGGCTCCTCTGCCCATGGGATTCTCCAGGCAAGAACACTGGGGTGGCTCCCATGCCCTCCTCCGGGAGATCTCAAACAGTGGCTCCTGCCTTGCAGGTGGATTCTTGACTGTTGAGCCACTGGGGTAAGAGTTTGTGCTGAATTGCCATAAGTGTTTTCGTGGTTTGCTGCTGCTGCTGCTAAGTCGCTTCAGTCGTGTCCGACTCTGTGCGACCCCATAGACGGCAGNTGCGTAGGGTTCTTGGTTTGTGTGCTTAGTCGCTTCAGGCACATCCAACTCTTTGTGACCCCGTGGGCTTTGGTCCATCAGGCTCCTCCGCCCATGGGATTCTCCAGGCAAGAACACTGGGGTGGCTCCCATGCCCTCCTCCGGGAGATCTCAAACAGTGGCTCCTGCCTTGCAGGTGGATTCTTGACTGTTGAGCCACTGGGGTAAGAGTTTGTGCTGAATTGCCATAAGTGTTTTCGTGGTTTGCTGCTGCTGCTGCTAAGTCGCTTCAGTCGTGTCCGACTCTGTGCGACCCCATAGACGGCAGCCCACCAGGCTCCGCCGTCCCTGGGATTCTCCAGGCAAGAACACTGGAGTGGGCTGCCATTTCCTTCTCCAGTGCGTGAAAGTGAAGTGGCTCAGTAGTGTCAACTCTTTGCGACCCTATGGACTGCAGCCTACCAGGCTCCTCTATCCATGGGATTTTCCAGGCAAGAGTACTGGAGTTTCTTAGTGTAGATTTTCTATAATAATATATTTTTTTCTCTTCTCCCCTCTGCCCACCTTTAGTGTTGGGTGGGCTGCCGTCTATGGGGTTGCACAGAGTCGGACATGACTGAAGCAACTTAGCAGCAGCAGCAGCAGTAGGATTAAAAGTTATTCTGATACTGTTTGGTTGATCATTAGCTACTTCCAGGCCTTTGGAAGGCAGCTAAATGTAAACATGATTACTTTGTGTACTCAAAGAAAAGTTTTACATGAGATGTGTTATACAACTACATAAAACCCAGTATGTGATTTTTGCTGTAACATAACAATTTGGTCTCCTCAGTGCCTAACGATTGGCTTTCTGTAGTGTAAATTTCTCACATTTCCCCTTGGAAAAATACTCATTTTTCACTTCAGTATTTAAACCGGCTATGATAAGCTCCAATAACAGCCCCCAAGCAACTTTCTCTGTTTTCTATTGATCATAAACTTCATTTCTTTACACGTGGTAATTCTTAAACCTTGACCACCCAGTGAAGACTGCTACTGCAGTCTTGATTCAACAAATTATACAGGGATGTGGTAGAAGAATTATTAAACAGCTGGGCAGGACTGAGATTTAGGCTTCTTTCTTTGATAAACACTGTAGGTCGAGTAATCCCCTCCCTGCTTCCCCCTCCACCCAGGATTGCTGACAAGAGCCTTACATTTGTCTT
Organism: Oreotragus oreotragus; assembly: GCA_006410675.1. NCBI lineage: Eukaryota > Metazoa > Chordata > Mammalia > Artiodactyla > Bovidae > Oreotragus > Oreotragus oreotragus. The sequence continues at coordinate 10,379 of SJYX01020986.1, read as the reverse complement.
CATGATAATGGAAGCAAACTGTTTTGCTTGATGCTTTTGTATTTGTTATCCTGAATCTTCACCTTTTCCCTCCTCCCTGAGGGATAAACCATTTTTAAATTAGTGGTTTAGTATATAGAAATAGATAACTAATAAGGACCTACTATATAACACAGGAACCTCTTCTGAATACTCTGTAATGACCAATATGGGAAAAGAACCTAAAAAAGAGTAGATACATGTATATGTATAACTGGTATACTTTGCTGTACAGTAGAACTAAAGCAACACTGTAGATCAGCTGTGCGTTAATAAAAATTAAAAATAAAATTTAGTTGTTTATCACAGTGTTAATGGGCCAGCTTGTGCCCAGTGGGCTGTTAAGTTGCTTGGCTCAAGATGGAGTGGTATGAGTACCCTGGCAGACAAGCACAGTGGGGGTGCTGCATTTACACTTGAGAATTAGTTGCTGTTCTGATTTATTTTCCTATAAAATGTTATTTGGCAACTAATGGGTTTTTAAACTGTGTTCATGACTGGCCTTAGACTCTCTAACATTTATTCCCTAAAGAAGATGACATCCTTATGTCCAAGTTACATTTTAATCAAATAGGACACATGTTAAAGCTCTGAATATACTGCATATGCAAATGATGTAAAAAATTGCTATTGCTATAAATTCACATAAAATATGTATGGAAGAATGATTGGTTTCAAAGTTTTAAAAACACCAGCACATTCAAAGAAGTAACTTTTCTATGTAAAAAAATAGAAGTCTTCCTTTGTTTTCTGTAAGAAATATTGGAAATAGGAAAAATAAGTATAATACTAAAAGACAATAAAAGATTTTTCCATTAAATTATACACTAGTAACCATCCAGTCCTTCCAAAACAAGTTCAAAGTTCCTTTGAAATGACTCTAGACAGTATTACTTTTAAAAAAGGAGTGAACACCCTCCTGAAAAAAAGCCAGTCTCCAATATTTTGGAGCTCAGTTTGAGAAATATGGTCTTTTCTGGCTTAGAGTTTGTTCTGTTTTGTTGTTAAGATACACCGAGAGTTGGATGCATTCTGTCAATGCTTAGAGGTTAGTGGGAGTCTTTTTTTATGTCTCTGCCTGTATTCAGACACTCCTGATCTTGGCTTTTTTTTCCACTTTAATAGCCATAGAAGCAGTTGTACATACTTGTAGGTTAGTGTGGCTTCTTATGACACATCTGCTTAAATCATCACAGTTCTGAAGTGAAGTGAAGTTGCTCAGTCGTGTCCGACTCTTTGCGACCCCATGGACTGTAGCCTACTAGGCTCTTCTGTCCATGGGATTTTCCAGGCAATAGTCCTGGAGTGGATTGCCATTTCCTTCTCCAGGGGATCTTCCCAACCCAGGGATCGAATCTGGGTCTCCTGCATTGTAGACAGACGCTTTACCATCTGAGCCACCAGGGAAGTCCATCACAGTTCTGAGTAGAAGTTTTATGTGGCACTTAAGAAAAACTGATCCCAATTTGAAAGGTAGAAGCTCTTTGAATAGATGCTGTCAGATTATTTAATTTTGTGTTATAATTGAACCTAGGATTTTAATTTTGTATTTTTGTAGCAAAAAATATATATAGATCCAAGAGACTTATCTAATTCTGATCTTAATTCTACTACTATCTACCTGTAGGGCTTCAAAAGTCATTTTAGTATTTTGCTGAAGCTGCTAATCCTTTCTGTAATGGTCCAGTGAAGAAGGCCATCGTAATAAGATGTTCTCTGGAAGCATTTACATTTTTAATGAACAGTGATTTATTTACTCTTTACTTTTTTTCATCCTCTAAAGGGAAACATACTTTTTTATTCCTCTAGTCTTTTGTAAATAAAGAGTAGCTCCTATTATACTGATAAATGACTCCTCTTTGGAATTAGCATTCCTGAAACTTTAATAAAGTAGAAAGAAACAGGAAATGCCTTATCTTCCAACCTATTTAGGTAGACAAGGCCACAGACTAACAGCGACAAGTTAGAAAACAGGCCTTTGATGTCAGCTTCCATTTAGCACTAAGCCTGTTAGCACTGAGCAATCTCGTTCTTTTCCTCACTCTGCTCCCCTATTGCCATTTGATTTCCTCAATGATCAAGTTCGCTTCTCTGTAGACTAGAGTTAGTGTGATTCTTTAGACTAACATTTGTCTAGGCATTCCTCCCCCTGCTCCCCTCCAAGCAAAGTTAAATTCTCTTCCATGGCTTCATTTTCAGATTGTACAGTATGTTTGGGTTGGAGTTTTTTCCAGCTTTTTTGAGCTGAAATCAGAAATTGAATTGATAAAGAATACTGGAATTACTTGAAAGCAAGATTTTGACCTTTATTGGAGGAGGAAAGTTGTTCAAGTTTTAACTGATTCATTGTTATATCTCACTTTATTCCTGGAAAGGACTTAAGGTAACAGTTGTGTACAAAGATCATTTACAGCCAGACTTCATGAGAGAGTTGCAAACATTCACTTTTTCACCTGCCATTCACTCCATGAATTTCTGACTCTCCTCTGTTCATCTGCTGCAGTTCCTCACAGCAGAGCACCTGGGGACCTCCATCACTAGCTGGACTTTTCTTTTTCCTGCTGCACAGCTTGGCTTGTTGGATCTTAGTCCCCTGACCAGGGATTGAACCCCAGTCCCCAGAAGTGAGAACACAGGGTCCTAACCACTGGACCGCCAGGGAAGTCCCCTGGAAAGAATTCTTTATATGGCCTTGGGGAGGGTGTGTGATTGCTCTTTACTTTTATGTGCATTTTTTCTGATTATAATCGTAAGATATGCAGTATATACTTGTGAAAATTCTGGAAAAAGACATCATAATCTCTGTCCAGAAAACTTTATCCTTGTTGAATTTCTGTCCCAACTGTCTTGTTCCTTTCCTCCTGTTTCTCTTGGCCAGACCTGGATGCAGCATTTCTTAAAACTGAACTTACCTTTTCCCCTGCTCCATACTATTGTCGCTGTCTCACTAAAAGGTGCCACTCTTTACCAGGTTGCTATAGCCATGAGGAGCCATCCTTAACTCCCTCCCTCAGCCTCCATTTATAATCAGTCACTGAATAAAGTCATGCCTGTTTTTCATTTCTAATCCATTTACTTCTGTCTGCCTTAGCTGGGATGCTGATTATTTCTCACCTGCCTCAGTTTCCGCAAAAATACTGTCTAACTTTTGAACTCGTGGGACTTTATCTTCCTTCACGGCTTTTCTGGCCTGTTTCTGTGCCCTCGAGACTAAACTTGGTGCTGATGGTCCCTCTCCTCCTTTGACATACTCCTTCCTTCTCTGTCCTCTCCCTCCACCTTCTTCCCTCATGGACTGTCACAGCACCTGTACTGTCCCTTACAACACATGTCACACTCTATATTGTAATTGCCTATTTGATTTTACTGTCTCCTTAAACCCGGGTTCGATCCCTGGGTCAAGAAGATCCCCTGGAGAAGGAAATGGCAACCCACTCCAGTATTCTTGCCTGGAGAATCCCATGGGCAGAAGGGCCCGGCAGGCCCCAGTCCATGGGGTTGCACGAGTTGGACATGCCGTAGTGACTAAACCAACCAAGGGCAGTAACTGTGTCTTACTCATAATTGCACCACTAAAGTCCAGCCCAGAGTGTTTATTAATAAATTTTTGAGAATAAATGGATAGAAAGAAATGGGTGGCAGTTAGAATGAAAAAAGTTTGAAGCTGTTTCGTTAGTTTTATGGCTCTGCCTACCTTAAAATTTGTATCTTAGGTGATAATTTTGGATTTAATATACGTGGTCCTGTGTTAATGGTCTGTGAACAAGCTTCCAAAGTTTGAATTATGAAAGGGCAAGGCAGGAGTGGGCTCCATGACCTTGCACCTCATTGATGCAAGGGGTTAGGCTTTGTAGAGAGAAAATATGGCAGCTAAAACCAGGGCAGTTGCGTAAGGGATGAACAAGAAGATGAAGCCGTTTTTCGTGACTTGGTGATCAGAAGGGAGGAGGCATCGAAGTGCTTCAGCTTTTCTGGCATGGTTGACTAGGCACTCGGTGCTGTCGTTAAGCAGCTGTCTTGACGTTTGAGATTCTTTCTGAGTATGTCTGTTAGGCGTGTCATAGCATATGAAGCTAGGGAGAGCATACCACTCTGGTCATTGAAACCTCACTCCAAGTGAGGTCACTTGGAGTAATAATGGTCTAGAGAAAACTCTGAGGAATACATCAGTGTTTAAAGACTGGAGAAGAAAAGAAGAGAGCTGGAAAAGCAGTGCAAAGAAACTGAGGGGTTGGAGCTGGACAGAAATTTGGCAATAAATGGCCATTGACTTTTGTGTTTTAAAGAGAATAAAAAGTAAGAAGATGGATTTGTCCTGAAGAGTAGATGCTTCAGTGTGGACTGAATGGTGTTGGTCAGTTCCGCCTCACGCCTGGCAGTAGCCAGCCCCCCAGCCCAAACCAGAACCCCATTGACACACGTAGATCTAACACATGACTGACCTTTACATTCTCTTTCAAATTAAATCTAAGGTTAAAAACAGATTCTTGGCCCAGTCCCAGAAATTCTGATTCAACGGGCACAGGGATCTTAATTTTTTTCAAGGACATTTCTGAGCATCTAACAAACACTCATGTGTGGGTAGGTGCTATAACCCACATTTTATTTAATTGCAAGGAATCAGGAGTTTATTGTGGTGAACTTTTCAAATACAGTTGTGTGAAGAGATTGGCAACCATGGAAATCTGACTGGAGCTTTCTGCAGTGCCTGTCTGTACATAAGAGAGTGAGATGGGGTGGCGGGTGGGCAAAGTGCCACTGTCTGATGTAGTCTCTCAGAGATGTAAAATTTTTATTTTACGGATTTTTGCAGTAGATGCCCTCTATCATTCTCGTGCTTCAAAACTGATTTCAACCCAACCTCTGAAGTTTTGCATGTTTCTCTGAGTCTTGCCAGCATTTTACTGTCTCAGGGCCTTCAAGCCCAGCAAAGGAAGGGCAAGCAGTTANCTTCATTTCTTTACACGTGGTAATTCTTAAACCTTGACCACCCAGTGAAGACTGCTACTGCAGTCTTGATTCAACAAATTATACAGGGATGTGGTAGAAGAATTATTAAACAGCTGGGCAGGACTGAGATTTAGGCTTCTTTCTTTGATAAACACTGTAGGTCGAGTAATCCCCTCCCTGCTTCCCCCTCCACCCAGGATTGCTGACAAGAGCCTTACATTTGTCTTCATGATAATGGAAGCAAACTGTTTTGCTTGATGCTTTTGTATTTGTTATCCTGAATCTTCACCTTTTCCCTCCTCCCTGAGGGATAAACCATTTTTAAATTAGTGGTTTAGTATATAGAAATAGATAACTAATAAGGACCTACTATATAACACAGGAACCTCTTCTGAATACTCTGTAATGACCAATATGGGAAAAGAACCTAAAAAAGAGTAGATACATGTATATGTATAACTGGTATACTTTGCTGTACAGTAGAACTAAAGCAACACTGTAGATCAGCTGTGCGTTAATAAAAATTAAAAATAAAATTTAGTTGTTTATCACAGTGTTAATGGGCCAGCTTGTGCCCAGTGGGCTGTTAAGTTGCTTGGCTCAAGATTGAGGCTCAAGATGGAGTGGTATGAGTACCCTGGCAGACAAGCACAGTGGGGGTGCTGCATTTACACTTGAGAATTAGTTGCTGTTCTGATTTATTTTCCTATAAAATGTTATTTGGCAACTAATGGGTTTTTAAACTGTGTTCATGACTGGCCTTAGACTCTCTAACATTTATTCCCTAAAGAAGATGACATCCTTATGTCCAAGTTACATTTTAATCAAATAGGACACATGTTAAAGCTCTGAATATACTGCATATGCAAATGATGTAAAAAATTGCTATTGCTATAAATTCACATAAAATATGTATGGAAGAATGATTGGTTTCAAAGTTTTTAAAACACCAGCACATTCAAAGAAGTAACTTTTCTATGTAAAAAAATAGAAGTCTTCCTTTGTTTTCTGTAAGAAATATTGGAAATAGGAAAAATAAGTATAATACTAAAAGACAATAAAAGATTTTTCCATTAAATTATACACTAGTAACCATCCAGTCCTTCCAAAACAAGTTCAAAGTTCCTTTGAAATGACTCTAGACAGTATTACTTTTAAAAAAGGAGTGAACACCCTCCTGAAAAAAAGCCAGTCTCCAATATTTTGGAGCTCAGTTTGAGAAATATGGTCTTTTCTGGCTTAGAGTTTGTTCTGTTTTGTTGTTAAGATACACCGAGAGTTGGATGCATTCTGTCAATGCTTAGAGGTTAGTGGGAGTCTTTTTTTATGTCTCTGCCTGTATTCAGACACTCCTGATCTTGGCTTTTTTTTCCACTTTAATAGCCATAGAAGCAGTTGTACATACTTGTAGGTTAGTGTGGCTTCTTATGACACATCTGCTTAAATCATCACAGTTCTGAAGTGAAGTGAAGTTGCTCAGTCGTGTCCGACTCTTTGCGACCCCATGGACTGTAGCCTACTAGGCTCTTCTGTCCATGGGATTTTCCAGGCAATAGTCCTGGAGTGGATTGCCATTTCCTTCTCCAGGGGATCTTCCCAACCCAGGGATCGAATCTGGGTCTCCTGCATTGTAGACAGACGCTTTACCATCTGAGCCACCAGGGAAGTCCATCACAGTTCTGAGTAGAAGTTTTATGTGGCACTTAAGAAAAACTGATCCCAATTTGAAAGGTAGAAGCTCTTTGAATAGATGCTGTCAGATTATTTAATTTTGTGTTATAATTGAACCTAGGATTTTAATTTTGTATTTTTGTAGCAAAAAATATATATAGATCCAAGAGACTTATCTAATTCTGATCTTAATTCTACTACTATCTACCTGTAGGGCTTCAAAAGTCATTTTAGTATTTTGCTGAAGCTGCTAATCCTTTCTGTAATGGTCCAGTGAAGAAGGCCATCGTAATAAGATGTTCTCTGGAAGCATTTACATTTTTAATGAACAGTGATTTATTTACTCTTTACTTTTTTTCATCCTCTAAAGGGAAACATACTTTTTTATTCCTCTAGTCTTTTGTAAATAAAGAGTAGCTCCTATTATACTGATAAATGACTCCTCTTTGGAATTAGCATTCCTGAAACTTTAATAAAGTAGAAAGAAACAGGAAATGCCTTATCTTCCAACCTATTTAGGTAGACAAGGCCACAGACTAACAGCGACAAGTTAGAAAACAGGCCTTTGATGTCAGCTTCCTTTTAGCACTAAGCCTGTTAGCACTGAGCAATCTCGTTCTTTTCCTCACTCTGCTCCCCTATTGCCATTTGATTTCCTCAATGATCAAGTTCGCTTCTCTGTAGACTAGAGTTAGTGTGATTCTTTAGACTAACATTTGTCTAGGCATTCCTCCCCCTGCTCCCCTCCAAGCAAAGTTAAATTCTCTTCCATGGCTTCATTTTCAGATTGTACAGTATGTTTGGGTTGGAGTTTTTTCCAGCTTTTTTGAGCTGAAATCAGAAATTGAATTGATAAAGAATACTGGAATTACTTGAAAGCAAGATTTTGACCTTTATTGGAGGAGGAAAGTTGTTCAAGTTTTAACTGATTCATTGTTATATCTCACTTTATTCCTGGAAAGGACTTAAGGTAACAGTTGTGTACAAAGATCATTTACAGCCAGACTTCATGAGAGAGTTGCAAACATTCACTTTTTCACCTGCCATTCACTCCATGAATTTCTGACTCTCCTCTGTTCATCTGCTGCAGTTCCTCACAGCAGAGCACCTGGGGACCTCCATCACTAGCTGGACTTTTCTTTTTCCTGCTGCACAGCTTGGCTTGTTGGATCTTAGTCCCCTGACCAGGGATTGAACCCCAGTCCCCAGAAGTGAGAACACAGGGTCCTAACCACTGGACCGCCAGGGAAGTCCCCTGGAAAGAATTCTTTATATGGCCTTGGGGAGGGTGTGTGATTGCTCTTTACTTTTATGTGCATTTTTTCTGATTATAATCGTAAGATATGCAGTATATACTTGTGAAAATTCTGGAAAAAGACATCATAATCTCTGTCCAGAAAACTTTATCCTTGTTGAATTTCTGTCCCAACTGTCTTGTTCCTTTCCTCCTGTTTCTCTTGGCCAGACCTGGATGCAGCATTTCTTAAAACTGAACTTACCTTTTCCCCTGCTCCATACTATTGTCGCTGTCTCACTAAAAGGTGCCACTCTTTACCAGGTTGCTATAGCCATGAGGAGCCATCCTTAACTCCCTCCCTCAGCCTCCATTTATAATCAGTCACTGAATAAAGTCATGCCTGTTTTTCATTTCTAATCCATTTACTTCTGTCTGCCTTAGCTGGGATGCTGATTATTTCTCACCTGCCTCAGTTTCCGCAAAAATACTGTCTAACTTTTGAACTCGTGGGACTTTATCTTCCTTCACGGCTTTTCTGGCCTGTTTCTGTGCCCTCGAGACTAAACTTGGTGCTGATGGTCCCTCTCCTCCTTTGACATACTCCTTCCTTCTCTGTCCTCTCCCTCCACCTTCTTCCCTCATGGACTGTCACAGCACCTGTACTGTCCCTTACAACACATGTCACACTCTATATTGTAATTGCCTATTTGATTTTACTGTCTCCTTAAACCCGGGTTCGATCCCTGGGTCAAGAAGATCCCCTGGAGAAGGAAATGGCAACCCACTCCAGTATTCTTGCCTGGAGAATCCCATGGGCAGAAGGGCCCGGCAGGCCCCAGTCCATGGGGTTGCACGAGTTGGACATGCCGTAGTGACTAAACCAACCAAGGGCAGTAACTGTGTCTTACTCATAATTGCACCACTAAAGTCCAGCCCAGAGTGTTTATTAATAAATTTTTGAGAATAAATGGATAGAAAGAAATGGGTGGCAGTTAGAATGAAAAAAGTTTGAAGCTGTTTCGTTAGTTTTATGGCTCTGCCTACCTTAAAATTTGTATCTTAGGTGATAATTTTGGATTTAATATACGTGGTCCTGTGTTAATGGTCTGTGAACAAGCTTCCAAAGTTTGAATTATGAAAGGGCAAGGCAGGAGTGGGCTCCATGACCTTGCACCTCATTGATGCAAGGGGTTAGGCTTTGTAGAGAGAAAATATGGCAGCTAAAACCAGGGCAGTTGCGTAAGGGATGAACAAGAAGACGAAGCTGTTTTTCGTGACTTGGTGATCAGAAGGGAGGAGGCATCGAAGTGCTTCAGCTTTTCTGGCATGGTTGACTAGGCACTCGGTGCTGTCGTTAAGCAGCTGTCTTGATGTTTGAGATTCTTTCTGAGTATGTCTGTTAGGCGTGTCATAGCATATGAAGCTAGGGAGAGCATACCACTCTGGTCATTGAAACCTCACTCCAAGTGAGGTCACTTGGAGTAATAATGGTCTAGAGAAAACTCTGAGGAATACATCAGTGTTTAAAGACTGGAGAAGAAAAGAAGAGAGCTGGAAAAGCAGTGCAAAGAAACTGAGGGGTTGGAGCTGGACAGAAATTTGGCAATAAATGGCCATTGACTTTTGTGTTTTAAAGAGAATAAAAAGTAAGAAGATGGATTTGTCCTGAAGAGTAGATGCTTCAGTGTGGACTGAATGGTGTTGGTCAGTTCCGCCTCACGCCTGGCAGTAGCCAGCCCCCCAGCCCAAACCAGAACCCCATTGACACACGTAGATCTAACACATGACTGACCTTTACATTCTCTTTCAAATTAAATCTAAGGTTAAAAACAGATTCTTGGCCCAGTCCCAGAAATTCTGATTCAACGGGCACAGGGATCTTAATTTTTTTCAAGGACATTTCTGAGCATCTAACAAACACTCATGTGTGGGTAGGTGCTATAACCCACATTTTATTTAATTGCAAGGAATCAGGAGTTTATTGTGGTGAACTTTTCAAATACAGTTGTGTGAAGAGATTGGCAACCATGGAAATCTGACTGGAGCTTTCTGCAGTGCCTGTCTGTACATAAGAGAGTGAGATGGGGTGGCGGGTGGGCAAAGTGCCACTGTCTGATGTAGTCTCTCAGAGATGTAAAATTTTTATTTTATGGATTTTTGCAGTAGATGCCCTCTATCATTCTCGTGCTTCAAAACTGATTTCAACCCAACCTCTGAAGTTTTGCATGTTTCTCTGAGTCTTGCCAGCATTTTACTGTCTCAGGGCCTTCAAGCCCAGCAAAGGAAGGGCAAGCAGTTAATACCTCAGCCATCCTTCAACCAGTGGAGGACGCCAGCCTGTACCTAAAGACTCTACTTCCTTCGGGGGTCCCACAGAATCACCATTTACTCTCTGGCAGTCACCCTGGTTGCATCAAATGACCTTACTGGCTTTTTTCCTTCACTGTTGGACCTTTCCTCACTCCTGTTCGGTGGGATCATCTACTTTAATCCTACTAAAACT
>SJYX01020981.1:98148-136330 GCA_006410675.1 Oreotragus oreotragus | reverse complement strand
CTGGCGTGCTGCGATTCATGGGGTCGCAAAGAGTCGGACACGACTGAGCGACTGAACTGAACTGATAGCCTTTGGTGGTTACAATGTGTCAAAGTAGGCTCATCAGTTGTCACAAATGCCCACTCTGGAGGGGGATGTTAACAGCGAGGGAGCCATGCACGTGTGGCGGCAGGGACCATGCACGTGTGGCGGCAGGGACTATGCACGTGTGGCGGCAGGGAGTATGCACGTGTGGCGGCAGGGAGTATCCACGTGTGGCGGCAGGGACTATGCACGTGTGGCGGCAGGGACTATGCACGTGTGGCGGCAGGGAGTACACAGGAAATTTCTCTACCCTCTTCTCAATGTTGCTGTGAACCTAAAACTACTCCAGAAAATTGTCTTGAAAGAAAAAAGAAAGGTGTTACCCAGGGTCTAATCAAGCTCTAGCCGTGAATCCCAAGAAATACAGGATCTAGAGGAAGATGAATGATCCCACGAGAAGGCAGACAACTCCAGAAGGTGGGACCTTCCAGGCCTCCTAAAAGACAGCTGTCCGGGGATCAACACATAGTCAATGTTCTGTTTTTACAAAATGTGGATCAGGGACATTGAAGATTAAAAGTGATTTAAGAGACAGTCAAATATGTACAATATATAGACTAGTTGAATCCTAATTTTGAGAAACAGTTATAAAAGATCTTTTGAGGATAAACATGGAAATTTATTTATTTTTCTTTTTTCTTTTCTTTTTAAAATTTTATTTTTAATCGGAGGATAATTGGTTAGTGTTGTGTTAGTTTCTGTTGTACAACCACACGAATCAGCCATATGTATACACATATCCCTGGTGGCTCAGAGGTTAAAGCGTCTGCCCCCAGTGCGGGAGACCTGGGTTCAATCCCTGGGTCAGGAAGATCCCCTGGAGAAGGAAATGGTAACCCACTCCAGTATTCTTGCCTGGAGAATCCCACGGACAGAGGAGCCTGGCAGGAAGCAGTCCATGGGTTCGCAAAGAGTCGACACAACTGAAGTGACTGAGCACACAGGGATACATAGATCCCCTTCCTCGTGAGCCTCCCCCCACCTCAACCCCATCATACCCATCTAGGTTGCCATAGAGCTCTGGGCTAAGCTCCCTGAAACCGGGAAATCTACATGTAATATGACATTAGGGCTTTACTGTTGATTTTCTTAGGTATGATAAAGACTTTAAAGGTGTGTAGGAGGATGTCCTTGTTTTTAAGAGATGCACCCGAAGTTTTTAGGGGTGAAATTCATGATGTTTTACTTCCAAAGAGTTCAGTTCAGGTGAGGTGTTCATGTATATAAGTACATATTGATGTGTGTATATGGAGAGACGTGTATGTATATATGTATGTGCGTATATGCATATGTATGTATGTACTGCACATACCTATAGGTGCATGTGCATACAAGTGTGTATATCCCTACATCTGTGTGTTGTATACATAGACATGTAAGCATGTACACTTGGTATGTGTATGTACGCATGCATATGTATGTGCAAATGTGTGTTACGTGTGTGTGTGTATGCATATACCTGTACGATATCCCAGGGAAGGCAAACACAACTGGATGTTAACCATGTTACAGTGAGATGGCAGATACACTGGTGATCCTTGAATTGCTCCAACAACTTTCCTGAACATTTTAAATGTTTCATAACAAAACATGGGGAGAAAAGAAGAAATATTTTTTAGATGTGGAAGCGATCTTGTGAAAAATGGACTGTCCCTGGAGGGAGAGACACAGAACTGGTCTAATGGCTTTTCATCTGAACTTGGGGTTTCCTTCCACAGGGCCTCAGGGGGTGGGCTCAGGGGCTGCCCCCTGGAGAGCACCTTTGTCCCCAGCCACGAGGCAGGGCCCCCAGCCACGAGGCAGGGCCCCCAGCCTTTCCTGCTGACTCAGTCTCTGCTCCCCAGTGCCCCATTTCCCTGGGGCTTGGAAAGAGGGTGAGCCTCAACCTGCGCCAGCCAGCCTGCGCTCCCCCAGCCTGCTCCCCCTGTGCAGGAGGAGAGGCAGGCACTGCATTTGCGGAGCCCTGAGTTCACAGACAGGGCTCAGGGGACCAGCTGTCAGAAAAAGGCAAGGGGAGTTTCTCTCAGGCTGAAGGTGGGGAACCCCCGGCCGTTACCAAGGAAGGGGATGCTTTCCCTCCTCACGTGGAGAGGCAGAGCAGCCTTGTGCTTCTGTCCTTCCACAGTGCTGGCAATGCACGGGAGGCTCCGAGACCAAACTCTCCTTTCCCCAAGTGTCCTTCTTCTGTGTAAATTATTTTTTCCTTATTAAAAAAAATACATAAAAGTGGAAACCACCCATGTCCATCAATGGATGAATGGAAACACACACACACACAATGGAATATTACTCACCTGAAAAAGGAAGGAAATTGTGACCTGTGTTACAACAGGGACAAACCTCGAAGACGTTAATGCTAGGTGAAATGAGCTGGTCACAAAAAGACACGTGCTGGAGGATTCCTAGAGGTATCTATGAGGTACCTGCTGCTGCTGCTGCTGCTAAGTCGCTTCAGTCGTGTCCAACTCTGTGCAACCCCATAGACAGCAGCCCACCAGGCTCCCCTGTCCCTGGGATTCTCCAGGCAAGAACACTGGAGTGGGCTGCCATTTCCTTCTCCAATGCATGAAAGTGAAAAGTGAAAGTGACGTCCCTCAGTCCTGTCCGACTCTTAGCGACCCCATGGACTGCAGCCCACCAGGCTCCTCTGTTCATGGGATTCTCCAGGCAAGAGTACTGGAGTGGGTTGCCATCGCCTTCTCTGATGAGGTACCTAGAGGTGGTCAAATCCATAGGCACAAAAAGTAGAATGGTGATTGCCAGGGGCTGGAGGAGGAGGGAATGGCGAGTTATCATTTGATGGGAAAGAGCTTCTCTTTGGGAAGATGAAAAAGTTCTAGAGGTGGAATGCGGTGACAGTAGCACAGTGTAAATGTGCTTAATGCCACTGAACTGCACACCTTAAAATGATTTAAAGCTTTAAAATGACTTAAAGCTTATGTTATATATGTATTGCTGTTTAGTTGCAGAGTTGTGACCCCACGGACTGTAGCCTTCCTGGCTTCTCTGTCCATGGGATTCTCTAGGAAAGAATACTGGAGAGTGTTGCCATTTCCTTCTCCAGGGGATCTTCCCGACCCAGGGGTCGAACTCTCTTCTGCTTGGCAGGCAGATTCTTTACCACTGTGTCATCTGGGAAACCCCTATGTGTATATTACCTCTACAAAAATATAGTTATATGTAGGACACGACTGAGCGACTGAACTGAACTGAACTGAAATATGTATTTACACAAATGCTTAGCTTACATCTGAAAAGATATACAAACGAGTCATCACGTGAGCTGCCCCTAAGGAGGGACCTGGGTTAGTGCATGGGGGCAGCTGTTTAGAGGAGGAAAGGTTTGCTTTCCACCAAATACCCTTTTGAATGATTTGAAGTGTTTTCCATATGCATGACTGACCTATTCAGAAAGAAAAAAATTTTAATTCATGCAGCCAAAAAAAAGAAAAAGGGTAGGCTGAAAGCCATTTTCTCACCTCTGACTTCCCCTCCGCATTTCATTTCCCTTTCTCAGAAGCAAACAAGCTTGATGATTGCTTATTTGTCCTTCAAAAACAGTCTATGTAAGCACATATACAAAGGCATTTCTTTGAAAGAAATGGGAGAAAGGCCTAAATAAGGAAGGGAGGAAGGGTGGAAAGGAGGGCAGCGTATGTGTGTGTTAAGTCGCCTCAGTCATGTCCGTCTCTTTGTGACCCCGTGGACTGTAGCCCTCCAGGCTCCTCTGTCCATGGGATTCCCCAGGCAAGAATACTGGAGTGGGTTGCCATGCCCACCTCCAAGGGATCTTCCTGACCCAGAGATTGAACTTATGTCTTTTACGTCTCTTGCATTGGCAGGCAGCTGCTTTACCACTAATACGGTCTGTTCCTTGCTTCTCTCACCTGAAATGCACCTTGGAAAAGTCCCTATCAGTAGTCTAGATCAGCCTCGTTCTTTCCAGTGGCCATCTGGTTTTTTGCTGTATGGATCTACCAAAATTAATATAGCTGGTCTGCTTATTGATGGACGTTTTGGGGTTTTCCAGTCTTTTGCATTTACATGCTGTTTGCTGTTCATGAAGGGGAACACATCTGGTGGATAAATTCCTAGAAGTAGTGTCTGGACTTTTGCTTCCACTGAGAGGTAAAGAGAAAGTCCCTGCCCTGAAGAGCTGCTGCCTTGGAGCTTCCTCTTTTCAGCAAAGCTGGAGGGGCCCTGGAGAGGGCTCCTCATGGGGCTCTGAGGACCACTCCAGGCTTCTGATTTCTGGGATCTGATGGCTGGGATCCCCACCCTGAAATTTTCTGGGGGAACAGCCTGCCATCCCTTTACATGGCAGGGAGGATATGAGCACCCCCAGATTGTACCAAAAACAGAGGGAAGGATATGCACGTTTATCTGAGGACCTGGGGCAGCAGGTGGACAAGCCTGGGCCTTTGTGAGCAGAGAGAATTGATCAAGAGCCTGGCCAAGAGGTGGCTGAGCCCAGAACTCCACCTGGGCCAGACAAGTGGACTGGGAAGCAAGAGGGAAATGGAGAAGGAAGGGTGAGGAAGAAGAAGTAAAAGACTTGGGGATTAATTGGCACAGTGGCAACCACTACAGTAATAAGAAGAAGAAGGAGGAGGAGGAGGAAGGAGGAGGAAAAGGAGAAAACAAGATGAAGACAGCCCGTCGGTACTCACTGAGTGCCAGATGCACCGAGGCTTGTGTTTTATACCAACTGTCTCATCGTCCCCCCGCTGTCTGATGCCAGAGTCCAGGTGCATTCTAATCACTCATTTCTGTAGCCAGACTAGGACCGAAGGCACCAGTGAGAGTAATGAGCCCCGTTAGAAGGGCTCAGATGGACTGAGAGTCCCTCTCAGGCCAGTGCAGCCAGGGTTACCATAAGGGCCCTAAGATGAGGAACCAAGGCTTAAAAAATGGAAGCCTGCTGCTAGGGCTACGTGGAGTCTGGATTTGATCCTTTCTGTTGCTGCGGTTGTTCAGTCTCCACGCTGTGTCTGACTCGTAGCGACCCCATGGACTGCAGCACACCAGGCTTCCCTGTCCCTCACCATCTCCCGGAGTCTCCCCAAGTTTGTGTCCACTGAAGCGGTGATGCCATCCAACCATCTGTCCTCTGTCACCCTAAGTTTTTTATTTTGTTTTTTGAGATATGATTTATGTACTCTGAAATTTACCCTTTTGAAGGGTATAAAGGAAATATACAATTCAGTAGTTTTTTAATATATTCACAAGGTATGGATCCATTTCCATTAATTCCAAAACATTTTCATCACCTCAAAAAGAAGCACAGTGCCCATTAGCAGTCACTCTCCGTTTTGCCCTCTCCCCAGATCCTACTTTCTGTCTCTATGAGTCTGCCTTTTATGGACACTTCATATAAATGAAATCAGGCAATAGGTGGCTTTTTATGTGTTTCATTTTAAGTTTTCAAGTTGCATCCATGTTGTGGCATTATCAGCACTTGATTCTTTTTATGACTAAACAATATTTCCTTATGGATATAACATATTCTGTTTATCCATTTGAATCCTTTCTACTTTGGGGCTGTTATGAATAATCTGCTATAAACATCTGTGTACAGGCTTTTGTATAAATCTGTGTTATATGTGTATCTAAGTAAGAAAAGAATTTCTGGCTCACATAGTAATTTTATGTTTAACTTTTTGAGGACCTGCCAGAGGGGCCTGGTGGGTGACTGTACATGAGGTCGAGAAGGAGTCAGACACGACTTAGTGACGAAACGGCAGCAACAGCAGAGTGTTTCCAAGGGGGATCTAGCATTTTACACTCCCACCAACAATGTGTGAGAGTTCCAATTTTTCAGTTTTCTTGTGAACTCTTGTTATCACCTTCCCGTTTGGTTATAGCCATTCTGGTGGGTGTGAAGTGGTATATCATTGTGATTTCAATTCACATTTTTCCTAATGACTAATGATGCTGAGTATCTGATCATGTGAATATTGGCTATTTGTATATCTTCTTTGGAAAAATGTTTATTCATATCCTTTGCCCAGTTTTAAATTGGGTTGCTTATATTTTTGTTGTTGAGTTGTAATAGTTTTTTATGTATCCTAATATTTGATCTTTATTTTCTTCCATTCTTTGGCTTGTCTTTTCACTTTATTGATAGTGTCTTTTGGAGCACAAATGTTTTAAATTTTGATGATACTAATTTATTTTTTATTTGGTTGCTTATAACAAAGAAAGAGTCATATCTAAGAAACTATTACCTAATCCAAGAGCATGAAGACTTAGCCTTATGTTTTCTTCCTGGTACTTTTAGCTCTTACTTTCTATCTTTATTTCATTGGGGGGTAATTTTTGTATGTGATGTGAGGTAGGGGTCCAACTACATTCATTTGCATGTGGCTATCCAGTCCCAGCACTCCTGGCTGGAAAGAATCTTCTTTCTTCATTGACTAATCTTGGCACGCTTGTCATAAATCAATTGCTCCTAAATGTATGCTGTCATTTCTGGACTCTCAGTTCTAATCCATTGATCCATATGCCCATCCTTGTGCTAATACTACTCTTTTATGACTACCATACTTTCTAATAATATCCTCAGAGGGTTTTTTTTAAACTTTCAAATGAAATATTTCAAACATAGATAAAATTAAAATAAATTTGGGAACCTACAACCTAGATTTAATAGCAGTTGATATTTTGCTGTGTTTGGTTCACTTTTTTTTTTTTTTTATTAAGAAGTAAAATAGTCTAGGGCTTCCCTTATGGCTCAGTGACAAAGAATGCACCTGCCAATGCAGGAGACATGGGTTTAAGCCCGGATCCGGGAAGACCTCACATGCCGCGGAGCAACTAAGCCTGTGTCTGTGCTCTAGAGCCCGGGAACTGCATCTGCTGAGCCCTCAAGCTGCCACTGCTGACGTCCACGCACTCCACAATCAGCCACCGCTTCTAAAGAGGAGCCCCAGCTCACCACAGCTAGAGAAACGCAAGCACAGCAATGACGACCCAGCAGAGCCTATGCTGCTGCTGCTGCTAAGTCACTTCAGTCGTGTCCGACTCTGTGCGACCCCAGAGATGGCAGCCCACCAGGCTCCCCCGTCCCTGGGGTTCTCCAGGCAAGAGCACCGGAGTGGGTTGCCATTTCCTTCTCCGATGCATGAAAGTGAAAAGTCAAAGTGAAGTCGCTCCGTCGTGTCCTACCCTTAGCGACCCCGTGGACTGCAGCCCTCCAGGCTCCTCCGTCCATGGGATTTTCCAGGCAAGAGCACTGGAGTGGGGTGCCATTGCCTTCTCCAGCAGAGCCTATAAACAAATAAAATTCTTCCTTAAAAAGAAATAAAATAGTTTAGATATAACCAAAGTTATCTTATGCCTACCCCCAGCCATTTCCGCTCCCTCTGTCTCCACGGGTAACCACAAACCACCACTCTGAAGTTGCTGGAGTTCCTTTCTGAGGATGCCATTTTCCTTTTATAGCCTTTTATTATGGTACTATCTTGGGGTCTTAATATTTTACGTAAGCAGCATCATACTGAATGTAACCTTTTACAACTGGCTTATTTCACTCAAGCTTATGTTTGTAAGCTTTTTTTCCATGTTGATCCACGTGGATCTAGCACATTCATTTTTATTGTTGTATACAGCAAATTCAAAATAGAACCAATCTATTGTTTGTTTAATCCATTCCCCTGACAGTGGACATTTAGGTTTTTTCCGATGTTGACTATTACTGAGAGTTCTGTAATGAGTGGACATCCTTGCCGGTGTCTTCCTGTTCTCTTCACCTTTTCGCTCACTTTTTGTTCTAAGCTGGGTTCTCCCCTGAGGACTCTGCTTCCCCTGTAGCCTTCTTAGCAAGCCACGGTTCTCTCCCTGAGGACCGCATACCACATGACTGGCATGGGAGAGGATCCTCTTCACTCTTCACAGCTCCTTCCAAGCCAGCCATTCTTCCCATCTTCTCCATAAAACTCCCAGATTCTTTGACATGCATGTCAGCAGACTCTCCATCCATTACTCGCCCTTTGTTGCAGCCTTGTACACCTCTAGTCACTCCCTGTCCCACAAATAATACTAGCTACCAGCTCATCGACATTCCCTCCAGCATGATCCTGTCACAGTCATGATGATTTCAATAACCAGCCTCTCAGTTCCATGACCTTCTCTGCTCCAATAAGCTTATCTTCCACCTACTTCAGCCCCTTACTCCTAAGATACATGTTGACCATATCATTGCCAGTAACTGCAGCTGTATAATTTCAGTTTCACATACCCTACTCTCCAACTACCATCACCTCTCAGCCCAGCTCGTTAGCTTGAATATACAATTCCAACAATCCTTCCACCACACTCAAACCAATCCCATCCCTTTCCCCTGTCCCTTACTCTCTACTCAGGTCTTTGCTTCTCTCTTTATTCAACTCAACTTCCTTGGTCTTTCATTTACAAACATCATTTACCTCAACTCTCTTTCCCAAATAACTTCAACTATCTGCTACCCATTCTTGCTACATCCTAGCAAATCCATGACTGCATGGAAACAACTCTTCACTCGTTGTACTTTCACCAGTGTAGCTGAACGAGGCTGGAGAAAAGCATCCAGTCATGCTAACCAAAAATTCAAGATCACTAATCTCCCATGGTTCTTCCATTCCGCCCCCAAAGTCCTGCTGTATATTCCTGGCTTGTTTGCTTTTGCATCCTCCTAGACTATTTCATCCTTTCTTCTTTCACTCAAACCTTTACTCTCTCCTCCCTGATCCTCACTCTCAACTGATGACCCTGATTCCTGTTTTCCTGAGAAAAGGGAAGTTATCAGAAGAGCACACCCACCTTCAACTACGGCATCTACCCATGGATTTCCATCTTCCTTGCTTCTGACTAATCCCCTCTCCTACTCATGGACATTACTCCTCAGTTCTCCCATTCTTTCCTGCATCATCAATTTCTCCCTCTCTACTGTATCTTGCTCATCTGAACGCAACATACCATTACTTTGTGCCTCAAAATGTGCCTTGAAATACTGTCCATTTGTGGGCTTCTCTGGTGGCTCAGAGGTTAAAGCGTCTGCCCCCAATGTGGGAGACCTGGGTTCCATCCCTGGGGCGGGAAGACCCCCTGGAGGAAATGGCAACCCACTCCAGTATTCTTGCCTGGAAAATCCCGTCCACGGGATTTTGTCCATTTATAGCAAAACTTAAAAGAAGAGTCTATCCTTGCATTTTCCAAGTCCCCTTGCCCTTGCCTCTCTTTCCCCAAGCTGATTCCAAAGATTCCTTTGGCATTCTCTGTGATGGAAGATTTGTAAGAGAAGATCCACTTCAGAGAGGGGAGGAGGAGAAGAAACTCTGGAGCACATTGTATTTCAAAGGCATTGACAGAGGTAAAAGAAGACATTTTTGGTCTATGTAGGATGTCTTTCGTGGTTTTAAAAAACTATTGCAATTAGGTAAATGAACATGTATTAGATAATGGAATACTAGATGTAACAAACAACCCCCAAATTATATAATGGCTCAGGTATGATTAAAAGTTGACTTCCCACCATGTGAAGTCCAAAATAGGTGTTCCTGATTAATGGGCAGCTCTTCTCCAAGTGGGGGCAGGTGACTCAGTGGTAAAGAATCTGCCTGCCAATGCAGGAAACCATAGGCTCAATCCCTGGGTCAGGAAGATCCCCTGGAAAAGGAAACGGCAACCCACTCCAGTATTCTTGTCTAGGAAATCCCATGGACAGAGGAGCCTAGCAGGCTACAGTCCATGGGGTCCCAAAGAGTCCGACGAGACTAAATAACAACTTCTCCAAGTGATGATTCAGGACCCAGGCTCCTTCCATCTGTGGTTCTACTGTAGTTAATGGAGTACTGTGCTCACCTGCAGGAAGCCAAAGAAGGGAAGACAGAGCAGGGAATGAGGCACGAGAGGCTTTTATGTCCAGACCTGGAAGTTGGGGTGAATCTGCTCTGCTCACATTCCAGTGACCAGAATTCAGACACATGGCCTTGCTTAACCACAAGGAAGGCTGAGAAATTATCTAGCTGACTGCCCAAGAAGGAAAGAAAACAGGCTTGATGAAGAGCCAGCCAGTCTTTACAAATAATGGAAGTCCTCCAAGGACTTCCAATGAGCAGGCAAGAGGAAGATGATTCATCCTCCAGCATCTTATCCTGCCTGAATGAACAGCTTGCTCTAGCCTGGATTCAGAGAGCAAGTCCCATTGTAAAACCACATTTGTTTTTTTCTGGGAAGAAATCCCTTAGAAAAGCAAACAATTCTAACATCCCATTTATCTCTCTTGCCATTTGATATGTTTTAGGGGTTTCCAAATACGGTTTTCAGTGTTGCATAAAAACAAGAGGCACCTTAAAGCCTGTAGGGTGTGACTAGTGTGGCTGTATCCTAAGACTAGGACTATGGCATAGCTCCACTTCCAACTGCAGCAAGAGCTTGGCTAACAAACCACACTCCCGGGACTCAGGCTCCAATTCTGTGGCACGAGTAACCCTTGCCACAGCCCTGTTGCTGGGGAATCAAAGACTTGCTCATGCTCTGCTCCCAGTGATCCTTACAAGAGCCCTTTGGAGCTGAAAGGGCATGAATGGTTATTGCTTATTTCACAGTTGGGGAAAGTCTGAGCTGGAGAGGCAACATGCCTGACTCAGGGAAATCCCACTTCACAGTCCCCAGGCAAGAGGTGGTGACTTAAGTTATGAGAGGAGGTGACATCAGAAGAGGGAAGCAGAAAAGCATGAGGAATGGAGTGGAAGGAGGAATGAAGAAAACCCACAAAAGTACATCCCCAAGCCCAAGGTTCTTTCCATACTGTCTCCTAGCCCTCACATTCTTGTGATTTGTTTTCTGTGATGCCTGGTGATCTAGTCAAAGAGGGAGGACTGTAGAGAAGTAGAGTGGGAACTCAGGGCATCTGGAATCCCCAGGAGCCTTCAGATAGGAGGAGGATGTAGATCAATATTGCTCCCATGGTCAAAAGCTGCCTGTTTGAGGAAAGGATCCTAAAGGAGGAACCATGAAGTAAAGGAACCCTCCTTTTGCATCCTTTTATTCTGAGCTCCAGGGAGTTGCTGCTCAGGGATGCTGTATCTTCCGCCTAAGCCTGTACCTCTTATCTGAAAAGGGAAGATGATTAAAAAAAAAAAAAAAAAGTGATAAAACATTAACCATGAATCAAGGTGATGGGAATATAGAAATTCTTCATACTACTTTTGCAAGATTGCTATAAGTTTAAAATCACTTCAAAAACAAAATCAGAGGATTATAAGCACCTAGAAGCCCCCCTTATGATCTCTTCCAATCAGTATTCCCTCAAGGGATGCCCCCTTTCTGACTCCTAATATCTAAACCAGTTTTTCTATTTGAATCATGTAGAAATCATAATTTTGGTCTGACTTCTTTCTTTCAAAACTGTGTTGATGGGGGACTTCCCAGGTTGTCCAGAGGTTGAGACCCCCAGCTTCCACTGTGGAGGGAGGGGGCAATGCATATTTGATCCCTGATCAGGGAAGCTCCTCGTGCCACTGTTGAGGCCAAAAAAAAAAGTGTGAATGAGATTCAGCTATGCTGTTTGTTTTTTTTCAATTCACTCATTCTCATTTCCCTCTGGCATTACACTGTAAGAATTCATCATATAGGGGTGGGATTTCCAGAATGACTGAGAACCTCTGAAAACCCTCACTCCAAAAGATCAATGGTAAAGCTAGGTAAAATAGCCAAAAGCAATCATTTGAAAACTAGAAATTTATCAAAATCATCCATGGTAGGCAGAATAATGACCTCACAAAGATGTTCATGTCCTAATCCCCAGAAGCTCTGAATGCATTGTCACATGGCAAGGGGAAATTAAGATTGCAGATGGAATTAAGTTTGTTAATTAGCTGACCATAAGATAAAGCCCTTCCTTCATTGGAAGGACTGATGCTGAAGCTGAAGCTCCAATACTTTGGCCACCTGATGGGAAGAACTGACTCATTAAAAAAAGACCCTGATGCTGGGAAAGATTGAAAGCAGGAGGAGAAGGGGACGACAGAGGATGAGATGGTTGGATGGAATCACCGACTCATCGGGCATGAGTTTGAGCAAGCTCTGGGAGTTGGTGATGGACAGGGAGGCCTGGCGTGCTGCAGTCTATGGGGTCACAAAGAGTCAGACACAACTGAGTGACTGAACTGAATGGAACTGACTGATAAGATAAATTCGGGCAGTCTCTAGAAGCCGGAAAAGGTAAAGAAATGCATTCTCCTCTAGGGTTTCCAGAAGAAAGTAGCCTGTTGATACCTTGATTTTCTTTTTTTTTTTTTTTCCCAAAGATATTTATTTATTTGTTTGGCTGCATTGGGTCTTAGTTGTGGCACTCAAGATCTTTGTTGCATCACAAGGAATGTTCTGTTGTGGAGCTCAAATTCTCTAGTTGTAGCTCAAGGGTTTAGTTACTCTGAGGCAATGGGGATCTTGGTTTCCCAGTCAGGGATCAAAACCATGTCCCCTGCATTGGAAGGTGGATTTTTAACCACTGAACCACCAGAGAAGTCCCATTTTGATTTTAATGAGACCTATTTTATATTTCTGACCCATAGAACTACAAGGTAATATATTTTTATAATTTTAAGCCACAAAGTTTGTGATAATTTGATATAGAAGCAACAGAAAACTAATATAGAATACAAGAAATTGAGAAACATTTACTTAAGAAAATCAACTAAACTTCAGTTAGGAGAGTATAGGTCTGTGGTGTTCAGCCTGAGGCTATGTCCATATTTCTCCTCCCTCAGCTTCATGATATATTAATAGAAGGTCTATCAAAGTGGTGGTAAAGAGGTGACTGTATTGGAGCAGAGTGCAGAAAATTCCATGCCCAGAGGCATTATCAAAAACAATAGTGATCTCAGTATCATGCAATCAGAGACAAATATCAAAGTTAGTCTAAGATCTCTGTACTGGTTAGGAAAAGCAATAGACCAACAGGTCAGCCAGAAGTTTCAACAGGGATATCTGGAGAACAAGATAAAAGTTCTCAGTAAGATTTTACTGGCAGGCGGTATGCATACAAAAGACTGCACAAATCTCAGGAGATACTGGAGAAGGTTAGAGCGAGCTACTCAGCATGAGCCTTGAAAACACAGGAATTAAAATCTGGAATAAGCTTGTAAACTAGCTGTACCCTGAATATATACCTCAAAACACAAATAGATCATGCAGCAAATGGTAGAAGTCTTATTGGCTCAAGAGATTTAAGCACAACTTATGGCCAATCATTGGATAACCATCAAAGAATGCTGACCCAGAGGCAACCCCTAGTACTAGGTTTATAAAAACAAGAATAAAAAGTAACTGAGCAGAGACATCAGCAGCCACATGCTTGGAGGAAACAAAATCCATAAAACTAGTCCAGAGGTCACCAAAAAAATAAAAGAAAAGAAACTAACAAAAAACAGACAACAATAAACAGCCCCAGTGATGGGGAGGGGGTAACAGAAACCAGAGTTGCTGCAATATATGATCTAAAACAGCTAGCTGTGAACAAAAAGAATTACAAAGGAAAAAATGTGACTCATGGCACCCCACCCCCTTGCCTGGAAAATCCAATGGACGGAGGAACCTGGTGGGCTGCAGTCCATGGGGTCCCTAACAGTCAGACACGACTGAGCGACTTCACTTTCACTTTTCACTTTCCTGCATTGGAGAAGGAAATGGCAACCCACTCCAGTGTCCTTGCCTGGAGAATCCCAGGGATGGGGGAGCCCGGTGGGCTGCCGTCTATGGGGTCGCACAGAGTCATACACGACTGAAGTGACTTAGCAGCAGCAGTAGCAGCATACATAAAAAACAAAACAATCAACAGAAACTGTCTTTGGGGGGATCCAAATGTTAAAGACAAAGTCCTCAAAGGAGCTATTATAAACCTATTCAAAGAACTAAAAGATCACGCTTAAATAAAGGAAAGTATGCTGACAAAGATTTATCAAGTAGAAAATAATAATGAAGACAAAGAAATTATTTATTTTATTTTTGGTTGTGCTGGGTCTTCATTGCTGCATGCCGGCTTTCTTTAGCTGCTGTGAGCAGGGACTACTCTTTGCTGGGGAAGGTAGGTTTCTCATTTCGGTGGTTTCTCCAATTAAAACAGTTTGAAGAGTGGATTTTTAAAAGTATGATCCCACTATATTATGTCTACAAGAGATATACTTTCTAGCCAAAGATACAGATATTTTGAAAGTAAAAGGATGAAAAAGATATAAAATGCAAAAGAGATATAAATGTTAAAAAGAGCTAGGGTATCTATGCTGCTGCTGCTGCGGCTAAGTCGCTTCAGTTGTGTCCGACTCTGTGCGACCTCATAGACGACTGCCCACCAGGCTCCCCCATCCCTGGGATTCTCTAGGCAAGAATACTGGAGTAGGTTGCCATTTCCTTCTCCAACACATGCAAGTGAAAAGTCAAAGTGAAGTCGCTCAGTCATGTCCGACTCTTCGCAACCCCATGGACTGCAGCCTACCAGGCTCCTCTGTCCATGGGATTTTCCAGGCAAGAGTACTGGAGTGGGGTGCCATCGCCTTCTCCAAGGTATCTATAATATCAGGTAAAGCAGACTTTGAGGCAGAATTTGTTACTAAAGTCAAATAAGAGTATTTTATAGTGATAAAAGGGTCAGTCAATCAGGAGGACAATCATTATAAACATATACTCACCTAACAGTACTTCAAAATACACAGATCAAAAATTGACAGAATCCAAGGGATAATTCAACAATAATAGAGACTTCAATGCCCCATTTTCAATAATTAATATAAACAGGTAGAAGATCAATAAGAATATAGAAGACCTGAACACCACTATAGAATAACTGAAACTTACAGATATCTATAGAACGTTCTACCCAACAACAGGAGAATAAAGATTCTTCTCAAGTGTATGTAGAACATTCTTCAGGATACCATATGTTAAGCCATAAGACAAGCCTCAACAAATTTTAAAAGACTGAAATGATCCAAAGTATGTTTTCCAACCACCATTAAATATAATAACAGAAGGAATTTTTGGAAATTCAGAAACTTAAAATTTAAACAACAAATTCCTAAATAACCAGTGAGTAAAAAAAGAAATCACAAGAGGAAATTAGAAAATACCTTGAGTTGAATGAAAACAAAAGCACAAAACATCAAAACTTAGGAGAACTTCCCTGGCGGTCCAGTGATTAAGAATTCGCCTGCCAATGCAGGGGACAGGGGTTTGGTCTCTGGTCTGGGAAGATTTCACATTCCTCGGGGCAGCTAAACCCATGTGCCGCAGCTACCCAAGCCCCAGCTCCACAAGGCAAGGAGAAGTTATGCATCATAACTAGAGAACAGCCCTCACTGGCCACAGCTAGAGAAAGCCTGAAGACCCACCACAGCCAAAAGGAAATAAATAAATACTAAAATGTTTACAAAGAAACTTAGAGAATACTGCTGAAACAGTGCATAGAGGGAAATTTAAAGCTGTAAATGCCTATTTTTAATATGGAGAATGATCTCGTCAATAACCTAAACTTATATCATGAGAAACTAATTTAAAAAAAGAGAAAACTAAATCCAAAGCAAGCTGCAGGAATGAAATAACATAGATTGAAGAGGAAATAAATAGAAAAACAACAGAGAAAATCAATGAAACCAAAGGTTGGATCTTTGAAAATATTAACAAAAGTGACAAACCTTTAGTCAGACTGACCAAGGAGAAAAGAGAAGACATAAATTAACAAAATCAGGAATGAAAGAGGAGATACTCCTGCCTAGAAAACACAGTCAGCAATTGTATGACAATAAATCAGATAACCTAGATGAAACGGACAAATTCCCAGAAAGAGACAAACTGCCAAAACTGACTAAGAAGGAAATAGAAAGTCTAAATAGATAAATAACAACAAGCCAAAAGACTGGATTAGTAATCAAAAAGTTTCCCACAAAGAAGAGGCCTGGCCCAGGTAGCTTCACTGGTGAATTCTGACAAAAGTTTAAGGAACATTGAACACCAGTCCTCAAATTTTCCAAAAATAGAAGGGAATACTTCCCAACTTATTCTATTGAGATAGTCTGGGACTTGGGACGTGGCATCCGGGGCCCTTCCCTGGAATGCTTGCACCTGGACAAATGCCTCCTGGAGCAACAGAATACCAAGAAACAGGAAGGGGCTAAAAATAACTGCATGCATGTGCACGTAGGGCAAATTATGTATTAGATACAAGAAAGCCAAAAACCAACTGCCATTTCTGAGGTGCAGGAGCGAAAGCAGGGTACTGGGCATGCCCCTGCACACAGCACCACCGAGAGAGCACACCTAAACCATCCCTGATGACCACTGATCACCCCGCTACCCTCACCCCATTTAAGGAATCAGCCCACCCTCCTCAGACAGCAGGCAAGGACACTTGTTCCTTGTTTTCACCCCTTGTGCTGCAGCCTATAAATCCTTGCCTGCATTTCTCGTCTGGCCTCTTACCAATTTCCACTGATTCAAGAGTTCAAGTACCTGGGTCAGTAACAAAGTGAAGCCAATATCATGCTTGTGTGTGCTCAGTTGTGTCTGACTCATTGTGATCCCATGAAGTGTAGCCTGCCAGGCTCCTCTGTCCACTGGATTATGCAGGCAAGAATATTGGAGTGGGTGGCCATTTCCTCCTCCAGGGATCCTTCCAACCCAGGGATCGAACTCATGTTTCCTCAGTCTCCGGCTTTGCAGGTGTATTGTTTACCACCAAGTTACCTGGGAAGCCAGAAGCCAATATTTCTCTGATACTAAAACCGGAAAGACAGAGCACACCCAAAAAAGTAAGGAATAAATAAAACGAAGAAAACCAACATCCCTTATGAATCTAAATGCAAAACAATCCTAACATGGAAAAAAATTAGCCAACCAAATTCAGCAAAACACAAAAAGAGTTAACCATGATCAAGTGGAATTTACGTCAGGGATACGTGGTTAGTTTAACATAGAAAAGCAATCAATGCAATATACCACATGAACAGAATAAAGAACAAAAACCACACAATCATCGCAACAGATCCAGAAAAGGAATTTGACAGCATTCCACACCCTTTAATGACAAAAAATTACTCAACAAACTAAAAATGGAAGAGAACTTCCTCAGTCTGATAAAGGGCAACCATGAAAAACCCACAGCCAACACACACTTAATGGTGAAAAATCGAATGCCTTCCCCCTGAGATTTGGAACAAGACAAGGATATTTCTTGTCAAGAAATTAAGCAACAAAGAGAAATAAGAGGCACTCATACTGGAAGGGAAGAAGTAAACATAATCATATATACAAAAAATTCTAAGGGGATTACAAAAACACCCAAAACAAATAAAACTACAAAACCGTAGCAGAAACGGTAGTAATCCTGTTGACTGCAGCGTGGAAAATCAATATACACAAATCACTTGCATTTCCATATGCTTATGAACAACCCATAAATGAACAATTCCATTCACAACAGTATCAAAAGAATAAAATATGTCAGAATAAATTTACAAATACAGTGCAAGATTTCAAAAGTGAAAATTATATCTTTGCCAAGAGGGGTAGAAATCTAAATAGAAAGATATTCTACGTCTATGGATTGGAAGGCTTCATTATTTATGGGAAATTCTCTTCTATTTGATCAATAGATCTAACTCAATCCTTATCAAAATCCAAGCAAGTCTGTTTCCTTTCCACACAGATTGACTATAGCTGCTTCTAAAGTTTATATTGAAAGGCAAAGGGCCTAGAATAACAAAAACAATCTTGAAAAAGAAAAACAAAGTTAGAGGACATAACCTTCCAAATTCAAAACTTGCTGCAGCAATAAAGAGAGTGTGGAACTGAATAAGGATAGACATACAGATCAATGACACACAAGTGAGAGTCCAGAAATAAACTCTGACATTTACAATCAGTGGTTTACAACCAAGGAGCCAAGAAGCAACTGGCTACCTACACAAAAAAGAAGGAAGCTGGACTCCCTACATCACACCATTCACAGAGTTGAACTCAAAATGAATGAGACCTAAACGTAGAGTTAGAATTATAAAACCCTTAGGACAAAATCTTGGTGACCTTGGGTTAGGCAAATGTTTTGTCACCAGCAAAATCCACTGGGGTCCCAGGGAAAAAAAGAGAATTTAGGTGATAAGGTCTCATTTCTTTTGTGCTTAATTTAGTTTCCACTTGCCTGTAAATGGTCTTGCCCTTAACACAAAGGACTAGAGTTTCCACCACAGAATGGCTGTGCCCAACACCTCCAGCTTGGCAGGCTGTATGAAAAGCGTGAGCAGGGCACTTCAATTCAAGATGGTAGAGGGGGGGCATGTGCACAGACCCCTCACCTGGCACTGCAGTCGGGAGCGTGAGCAACACTCCTGTGCCAGACCCCTAAGAACCGCCCCCTTCCGCACTTGACAAGAACCCTATAAGGCAGCCCCACCCACAGCCTTTCAGTGGGAAAGGCAGCTGTGTACTCTAGAATCAGGGCTTACACCTGTCCCTTCTTTGATTTGATCAAAACCTAAAACATCCCTTTGCTTCTACTGGCACAAGAAACATGGGGAAGGAGAATACTTATTGGGGCTCTCCTCAGAAGGGGTGGTAACAATTTCTTAGATACAACAGCAAAAGCCCAACCCACAAAATTAAAAATTAATTGAATTTCATCAAAATGTTAAACTATGAGTCACCATGAAGAAAATCTAATCACTGGAAGAAAATACTGGCAAATTATACATCTGCTTGAAGCTGTGTATCCAAAATATAAAGAACACTTTATAGAATACCACTCAAGAACACAAGTAATCCAATTTAAAAAATTGGCAAAGCAACTGAACAGATATTTCATTAAAAAAGCTATATGGGCATCCAATAAGCATATATTAAGATGTTCAATGGGGCTTACCCAGTGGCTCATTGGTAGAGAATCCACCTGCCAAGGCAGGAGACTTGGGTTCTTGAGTTGGGAAGATTCCCTGGAGAAGGAAATGGCAACTCACTCCAGTATTCTTGCCTGGGAACTCCCATGGACAGAGGAACATGGCAGGCTACAGCTCATGGGGTCAAAAAAGAGTCAGAAACAGCTTCGTGATTAAGCAACAACAAGGTGTTCAATATCATCAGTCACTAGAGAAATATAAGCCGCAATGAGATGCTACTTCATACTACAAGAATGATGAAAATTAAAAAAAGACAGATAATAACAAGTGATAGATGAAACTAGAGTCCTCAATAATCAGGAGGAAATGCAAAATGGTACATTCAGTTTTAAAAACAGTTTGGCAGTTTCTTAAGAAGTTAAATATATGTGTTTTTCTGTATGACTCAACGATTCACTCCTCGGAACATTTACCCAAGAGAAAGGAAAATACAGGTCCACACAAAGCTTAAATATGAATATTCAGAGCAGAATTATTCATGATAGCCAGAAACTGAAAGCAACCCAAATGTCCACTCATGGATGAATGAACAAAGTGCATTTTACAGACACAGTGGTATACATTCGGCCACAAGAAGGAATGAAGTACTAATATTTGTTAAAACCTGGATGAACCTCACCAGCACTGTATTAAGTGAAAGCAGCCAGGCATGAAGGGCCACTGGATGGTTCCCAGTATGTGGGATGTCCAGAAAAGGCCTGTCTATAAAGACAGCAATTAGATTTAGTAGTTGACTGGGGCTGGGGATGGGGAAAGGGGAGTGACTGCAAATAAGCATTTCTGGAGTAATGGAACGTGCTAAAATTTAATTGTGGTGACAGTTGTACAACTTTGTGCTTTTACTACAAATTATTGAATTCTACGCTTATAAGTGAAATAGAAAGACCCTGCAAAAACAACAACAAAAAAGAATATGTAATTTATTCATTCGAGCGACTGAACTGACTATTAATAAACATTTGGGTAGCTTCCAGTTTGGAGGTATTATAAATACTGCAGGTATGGGCATTCTTGAACATCATTTGATGGCTGTAAGTAAACATTTCTCTTAGGTGCATGTTTGAGAGTAGGATTTCTGGATCGTAGAGTGTGCATATATTGTGCTTTGGTAAATTCTGCCACAGAATTTTCCCAGATCTTCTATAGATTTGCATCTCCATCAGCAGTGATGAAACTTCTGGTTGCTTTACATCCCAGCTGGCACTTGGCACTGTCCGTCGTTTTCCTTTTAGCCATTCTTTGAGTGCATAGCAGTGACCATAGTGGCTTCGGTCCGCATGCCTCTGATGATTAGTGAAGTTGAACCCATTTCAAGTTTGGTTGTTTTGTCTCTTTGTCCATTTGGAAATTCTCTTTGTGAAATGCTGGTTCAAATAATTTTGCCCCCCTTCCCCTCTAGAGGTGAGGTGAAGTCGCTCAGTTGTGTCCGACTCTTTGTGACCCTGTGGACTGTAGCCTACTAGGCTCCTCCGTCCATGGGATTCTCCAGGCAAGAATACTGGAGTGGGTTGCCATTTCCTCCTCCAGGGGATCTTCCCAACCCAGGGATCGAACCCAGGTCTCCCGCATTGGAGGCAGACGCTTTAACCTCTGAGCCACCAGGGAAGTCTGTAATTTTCTTACTGATTTTTGTGGGAGTTCCTTATATTGAGTTGGCCCAAAAGTCAGTTTGAGTTTTTCCATAAGATGTTATGAAAACACCAGATGAACCTTGGGGCCAATTCAATATATTCTGGATGAGGGTTTTTTTAAAATACCATTCTCTGACATGATTTTTCACTTCCTTAAGTGTCTTTTGATGAACACAAATTTTTGCTTTAATGTGGTCTAATTTAATAATTTTTTTCTTATGGTTAGTGTTTTTTTGATATCCCCAATTAAGAGATCATCTCCTTACTCATAAGGCTATATTCTTATTTTTTCTAAAGTAGTTATTGTTTTCCCTCTCTAATTTAGCTCAACAATCAATCTGATATTGATTTTATATATATAATTTGAGATATGGGGTCAATATTCCTTTTTTTCCAATTTGGATAATTGATATATACAACACATTTGGGGGGTTGTTTATTTTGGGCACAGCAGCTTTAGTAACGGGGAAGGCAATGGCACCCCACCCCAGTACTCTTGCCTGGAAAATCCCATGGACAGAGGAGCCTGGTGGGCTGCAGTCCATGGGGTCGCTAACAGTCGGACAGACTGAGCGACTTCACTTTCACTTTTCTCTTTCATGCATTGGAGAAGGAAATGGNAGTATACATTCGGCCACAAGAAGGAATGAAGTACTAATATTTGTTAAAACCTGGATGAACCTCACCAGCACTGTATTAAGTGAAAGCAGCCAGGGATGAAGGGCCACTGGATGGTTCCCAGTATGTGGGATGTCCAGAAAAGGCCTGTCTATAAAGACAGCAATTAGATTTAGTAGTTGACTGGGGCTGGGGATGGGGAAAGGGGAGTGACTGCAAATAAGCATTTCTGGAGTAATGGAACGTGCTAAAATTTAATTGTGGTGACAGTTGTACAACTTTGTGCTTTTACTACAAATTATTGAATTCTACGCTTATAAGTGAAATAGAAAGACCCTGCAAAAACAACAACAAAAAAGAATATGTAATTTATTCATTCGAGCGACTGAACTGACTATTAATAAACATTTGGGTAGCTTCCAGTTTGGAGGTATTATAAATACTGCAGGTATGGGCATTCTTGAACATCATTTGATGGCTGTAAGTAAACATTTCTCTTAGGTGCATGTTTGAGAGTAGGATTTCTGGATCGTAGAGTGTGCATATATTGTGCTTTGGTAAATTCTGCCACAGAATTTTCCCAGATCTTCTATAGATTTGCATCTCCATCAGCAGTGATGAAACTTCTGGTTGCTTTACATCCCAGCTGGCACTTGGCACTGTCCGTCGTTTTCCTTTTAGCCATTCTTTGAGTGCATAGCAGTGACCATAGTGGCTTCGGTCCGCATGCCTCTGATGATTAGTGAAGTTGAACCCATTTCAAGTTTGGTTGTTTTGTCTCTTTGTCCATTTGGAAATTCTCTTTGTGAAATGCTGGTTCAAATAATTTTGCCCCCCTTCCCCTCTAGAGGTGAGGTGAAGTCGCTCAGTTGTGTCCGACTCTTTGTGACCCTGTGGACTGTAGCCTACTAGGCTCCTCCGTCCATGGGATTCTCCAGGCAAGAATACTGGAGTGGGTTGCCATTTCCTCCTCCAGGGGATCTTCCCAACCCAGGGATCGAACCCAGGTCTCCCGCATTGGAGGCAGACGCTTTAACCTCTGAGCCACCAGGGAAGTCTGTAATTTTCTTACTGATTTTTGTGGGAGTTCCTTATATTGAGTTGGCCCAAAAGTCAGTTTGAGTTTTTCCATAAGATGTTATGAAAACACCAGATGAACCTTGGGGCCAATTCAATATATTCTGGATGAGGGTTTTTTTAAAATACCATTCTCTGACATGATTTTTCACTTCCTTAAGTGTCTTTTGATGAACACAAATTTTTGCTTTAATGTGGTCTAATTTAATAATTTTTTTCTTATGGTTAGTGTTTTTTTGATATCCCCAATTAAGAGATCATCTCCTTACTCATAAGGCTATATTCTTATTTTTTCTAAAGTAGTTATTGTTTTCCCTCTCTAATTTAGCTCAACAATCAATCTGATATTGATTTTATATATATAATTTGAGATATGGGGTCAATATTCCTTTTTTTCCAATTTGGATAATTGATATATACAACACATTTGGGGGGTTGTTTATTTTGGGCACAGCAGCTTTAGTAACGGGGAAGGCAATGGCACCCCACCCCAGTACTCTTGCCTGGAAAATCCCATGGACAGAGGAGCCTGGTGGGCTGCAGTCCATGGGGTCGCTAACAGTCGGACAGACTGAGCGACTTCACTTTCACTTTTCTCTTTCATGCATTGGAGAAGGAAATGGCAACCCACTCCAGTATTCTTGCCTGGAGAATCCCAGGGACGGTGGAGCCTGGTGGGCTGCCCTCTATGGGGTCACACAGAATCGGACACGACTGAAGTGACTTAGCGGCAGCAGCAGCAGCTTTAGTAAGTCTTGAATCAGATGGGTGAGTCATTCAGCTTTGCTTTCCTTTTTCAAGGCTGCTTCAGCCATTAAGTCTTCTGCCTCTCCAAGGAAGTTTTAGAATCTGCATGTAATAAAAACTATCCTGGGAACAAATGATCCTGGGATTACAAAAGACTTCAAACAGCCAAAGCAAACTTGAGAAAGAAAAGCAAAGCTTGAGGCATTATGATTTTTGTTTTCAAATCACATTACAGGGACTTCCCTGAAAGTCCAGTGGTTAACACTCTGAGCTTCTGCTGCAGGGTCACGGGTTCAATCCCTGGCCCCCTGGTTGGGGATCTAAGACTCTGACGTGCCGTGTGGTCCAAAACAAAAACAAAAGAACAAGCAAAAATAAGAATGAAATCTTGCCATTTGCAGAAACATGAATGCCCCCACCCCCCTGCCCAAGGAGGATTGAACCATCTCCTGTGTTGGCAGGAGGATTCTTTACCGCTGAGCCACCTAGGAAGCCCCCACGTTAGATACATAGATGTTTGTTACACACTATATGAAAGAAATTTTAGGCAGTGTTTTCTTTCAGTGAGAAGAAGAT
Organism: Oreotragus oreotragus; assembly: GCA_006410675.1. NCBI lineage: Eukaryota > Metazoa > Chordata > Mammalia > Artiodactyla > Bovidae > Oreotragus > Oreotragus oreotragus. Next base: position 112,674 of record SJYX01020981.1, on the reverse strand, counting down.
ATACTCACTGATGATACTACATTCTTAAATATTTCAAACGTATTTTTCTTTCAAGAATAAAGACATTCTACGGATTTTTGACTGGAATTGCCTTAAACCTATCAATCAGTTTGAAGAAATGAGAACTAGATTCTATAATCCTGAGTGAAATAAATGTAGTAAGTCAGACAGAGAAAAACAAATACTGTTTAATGTCACGTGTTGAATTAAAAATAAAAAACAAGTTTATGAATACAAAGAACATGATTGCCAGACACGGGAAGCGGGGGTGGGAAAAATGGGAGCGTGTGTGCCCCCGACCCTTTGTGACCCTATAGACTCTAGCCCACCAGGCTCCTCTGTCTGTGGGATCCTCCAGGCCAGAATATTGGAGTGGGTTGCCTGTGCCCTCCTCCAGATCTTCCCAACCCAGGGATCAAGCCCAGCCGCACTGCAGACGGCTTCTTTACGGCTGAGCCTGGGCAAAGTGGACAAAGGGAGTCAAAACACTTATAAAATAAAGAAGCCATGGGGATGCAATGTATAGCAGGATGACTATAGTTAGTAACACTGTATTGTACATCTGAAAGTTGGTGAGAGAGTCACCTTAAGGGTTCTCTACACAGTCACCAAAAATTATAACTAAAACATGGTGACAGATGTTAACTAGATTCATTATGGCGCTCATTTCACAAGTATATACAAATATCGAATCATTAAGCTCTCCACCTGGAATATAATGGTGTATGTCAATTACACTTCAATGTATTTTTAGTTAAAAATAAATTTATTATTAAATATTTAGAGAAGAAAATGTTTCAAATGATTATGAAAAAATATTTTTATAATAATGTAAAAAAAACAAAAAATAATGCTTTGCAAGTGAATTGTAGACATCATGACACTCTGTTCTTTTATATATATATATTCAGTAAGTCATGCATGTAGTGAATTGTGTAACAAGCCTGTTCAGTTCAGTCACTCAGTCATGTCCGGCTCTTTGTGACCCCATGGACTGCAACAAGCCTATAGCACTATTGTTTCCAAGATTACCATAAAGCTGTGAAAAACCTCACTTTCAAACAGGAAAAGGAGGTATTTTCTGTATCCTTGTGAAGACTTTTCCCACATTAAATGTATACAGCACAAGCTTGTTGCTCAGTTGCTTAGTTGTGTCTGACTCTTTGCGACCCCTTGAACTGCAGCATCCCAGTCTACCCTGTCCTTCACCATCTCCTGAAGTTTGCTTAGCCCCATGTCCATTGAGTCAGTGATGCTACCCAACCACCTCATCCTCTGCTGCCCCCTTCTCTTCCTGCCTTCAGTCTCTTTCAGCATCAGGGTCTTTCCTAACGAGTCAGCTCTTCAAATCAGGTGGCCAAAGTATTGGAGTTTCAGCTTCAGCATCAGTCCTTCCGGTGAATATTCAGAGCTGATTTCTTTTAGGATTGATTGGTTTGATCTCCTTGTTATCCAAGGGACTCTCAAGGGTCTTCTCCAGCACCACAATTCAAAAGCATCAATGTGGAAGAAATTTTAGGCACAGTGTTCTTTCAGTGAAAGGAAGTTATAGTCATTGAGTTAAGCTTGCAGTGAATTGTATAACAGACCTGTAGCTAGCACTGGTGTTTTTTTAATTTATTTTTTAATTGGAGGAGATCATTTCTTTATAATGTGCTGCTTTCTGCCATACAGAGAGAATCAGCTATAATTATATATATATGTTTATATGTATCCCCTCCCTTTTAAGAACACTGGTGTTCTAAAAGCCACTTTGAAGGTATAAAAAGCCTAGCTTTCAAATAGGGACAGGATGTATCCTGTTTTATGTCCGCAGGCAAAGACATGTTCCCACATTAGATTTAGAGAGATGTTTCTTACAAACTACATGAAAGAAATTTTAGGAACAATGTTCTTTCAGTGAAAGCAAGTTATACTCACTGAGTGACACGTGTAATGAATTGTATAACAGACCTGTAGTACTGTGTTTCTAAGGCTATATTAAAGCTGGGAAAAACCTAACTTTTAAACAGAAAAAAAAAGTACCTTCCTTTCCATCTACATGTAAAGACTTCTTTATATATATATATATGCATGCTCAGTTGCTCAGTTGTGTCTGACTCTTTGAGACCCCATGGACTGCAGCCTGCCAGGGCTCCCTTGTCCATGGGATTTCCCAGGCAAGAATACTGGAGTGGGTTACCATTTCCTACTCTAGGATATCTTACCACCCCAGGGATCAAACCTGTGTTTCCTGCATTGACAGGAGGATTCTTTACCATTAAGCCACCTAGGAAGCCCCCGCATTAGATACATAGATATTTGTTACATGCTATATGAAAAAAATTTTAAGCAACCTATTCTTTCAGTGAGAGGAAGTTATACTCTGATGATACTACATTCTTAAATATTTCAAACGGATTTTTCTTTCAAGAATAAAGACATTCTATATATAGGCAAAAAAAAAAAAATCTGGGATTTTTGATTGGAATTGCCTTAAACCTGTCAATCAGTTTGAAGAAATGAGAAGCAGATTCTATAATCCTGAATCTTTCAATCTCTGTTCATAGTATATTCCTCCATTCATTTAGTCTCTCTTTCAAATTTTTTCAAAAATATTTTGCAGTTTTCAATGTTGAGGCTTTGTGCAACTTTCATTAGATTTATTTCTAGGTTTTAAATTACTTATAATACTGTATGACATGTTAAATTTTCATGATTGTTTCATCTTCAAGTATTTATTTGTATGTTGCTTGTTTATAGAAATTTAATTAACTTTTGAATATTGACCTTGGATGCAGTGACCATGCTAAATTCACTTATCAATCTAATAGCTAGTCTATAGATTCTTTTGAAAAGTTCTCTATACTCAATCATGTCATATGAATAATGATTATTTTTCTTTCCAATTCTTTTTTCCCCCTAATTCTTATGGCTTTCATTTCTTGACTCATTGCACTGGCTACCACACTAGTAACAATGTTAAAGTGGTGACCTGAATCACATGTTCAGTATACTATTTGTAGGAAAAAGGGAAGTGGGACTTTCAAGTACATATATGCTTAGAATCTTTGAATCTTTCTGGAAAGATATGCAAAAAACTAGTCACCTATCACTAAGGCCGACTTCCCTAGTGGCTCAGTGGTGAAGAATCCACCTGCCAAGGCAGGAGACACAAAAGAGTTGGGTTCAATCCTTGGGTTGGGAAGATCCCCTAGAGAAGGAAATGGCAACCCACTCCAGTATTCTTGCCTGGAAAATCCCATGGACAGAGGAGCCGGGCTCAGCCTGAACGGCCGAGCATATCACTAAGGCAGGAACTGTTGAAACTAGGGGTTAGTTACATTTAGAACCAGTGGTGACTTCCTNATCCCCTAGAGAAGGAAATGGCAACCCACTCCAGTATTCTTGCCTGGAAAATCCCATGGACAGAGGAGCCGGGCTCAGCCTGAACGGCCGAGCATATCACTAAGGCAGGAACTGTTGAAACTAGGGGTTAGTTACATTTAGAACCAGTGGTGACTTCCTCAGACCCGCCCCAGGCATGCTCTGGAATGCAGGAATAGCCTGTCCCATTAGATTTTAAAACCCACAGAGTAGAATCACAGCCAAATTCTTACACCAAGAGAGAGGTCCAAGTGGGAGGCAGGAAAGGGGGCATTTACCATTGTCTAGAAGGGAATGTGAAAGTGAAAGTCGATCAGTCATGTCCTACTCTATGAGACCCCATGGACTATACAGTCCATGAAATTCTCCAGGCCAGAATACTGGAATAGGTAGCCTTTCCCTTCTCCAGGAGAATCTTCCCAACCCAGAGATCAAACCCAGGTCTCCCGAATCACAGGCAGATTCTTTACCAGTTAAACCACAAGGGAAGCCCTTGGAAGAGAAAGTGGCCCAGAAAAAAAAAAAAAAAGAAGACTCTTCCCTCTAAAGTAGGTTTTCTGGGCATTTCATGGTCCTGCTTTCCTACTGCTTTCTCTTGGCACTTTTCATCAGCATCTCAGTAACTCTCAAATCAAAGATCAACATAAAAGTTGTTGTTGAAGAAACGGGCAAGAGTAGTTACCTCTGGGAAAGTTAACCAGGGGTCAGGGGAGGGGAGGGAGGTTTGTTTTTACTATTATACCACATGCATGTGTTATGGACTGAATGTTGGTGTCCCCCCAAAATTCATAGGCTGAAATCTAATCCCCAGTGTGATGTTGGAGGCGGGGTCTTAGGGAGGAACTTGGGTCCTGAGGGTGGCACCCTCATAAATGGGATGAGTGTCCTTAATAAGAAGCCTGAAAGCTCAGGTCACCCCCTCTTGCCACCATGTGAAGATACAACAAGAAGTCAGCAGTGTACAGCCCAGAAGAGGCTCCTCAGCAGAACCTGACCACACTGGCACCGTGGTCTTGGACTTGCAGCCTCTAAAACTGTAAGAAATAAAGTTCTGTTGTCGGTAAGCCACCCGGGTCACATTATTTTGTAATAGCAGCCCAGCTGACTAAGGTAACATGTCATACTGATTCAAAAACAAATCTAGGATTTATTTATTTTATAACAAATAATGCACTTAGATGTTAAATCACCTCTCAGTTGAAGATGATTGTTGGCAAGCACCTCTCTCAGAGAGTGGGGGAGAGGGGGGCGACGGGTGTCAGCCCCTCTCCCCAAACTCCACTGTGCTTCTGATATGGAGAGAGGGACACGGAAGCCAAGACCTTCTGCAGGAAAGCAATGAGCAGGGGCCACACTCGGTGAGGGATGTAAGGATGAGGACCCATGGGAAGACTGAGTAAGGTTCTCTCTCTAGCCGCTTCAGGCATGTCTGACTCTTTGGGACCCCATGGACTGTAGGCTGCCAGTCCTCTGTCCCTGGGATTTCCCAGGCACAAATACTGGAGGGGGTTGCCATTCCCTTCTCCGGGGGATCTTCCCGACCCAGGGATCGAACCTGGGTCTCCTGCATTGCAGCCAGATTCTTTACCAACTGAGCCAGCTGAGAAGCCTGGGGAGACAGCCGCCACAGAAAAAGACTCAGAGGCCCAGAAAGAAACTGAGTCACAAAGATGGCAGGGTGCCGGGCACAGGAAACAAAGAGCTGCCGTTTCTGAGTGGCGATGATCCCCAAGGTATCCTTAGAGAGTCCCATCTCCTCAAGTGCTATTTCCTGTGTGTCCAAATGCACACCCACACCCCAGAAGTCCTGAGCACATCTTGTTTCTCAAAGACACTGGCTCAGGTGGGGCTCTTCCATTGACCTTGGAATCGCCTTGGGAAGGCAACTGCCTCTTCGGGCTCTGTACCCACCCTGCTGGTCAAGGCTGGCTGCTGGCTCTGGAGGTCTCCTGCCTGCCCCAGACCAGAGGAGGGGGCTGAGCTGCTCAAAGGAAGCCCCAGGACTGCTATGCCCTTCCCTCTCTTCCCCACCCCAGGGGCATTCCATGTCCCTGCATGGGAGGTCCAGGCAAATTCTTTCTGTGTTTACCAAAGTCCGTAAGTCGGTGACCTCCCTCTAAAGCTGACTGGTCCCATATGAGTTTTCCAGAGCCCTTACGCAAGAGGGCCCCTGCTCAGGGCGGGGGCATGTTTCTGTGCTCCATCCGGAGCAGACCCCCTTCCTACACTCCCACCTCCCCACAATCCCACCTCCCCAGAGAACCCCCTCCTCCTTACGTCCTGACCCCTGGGGTTGGATCCCAGTCTACAGTTGGGACTTTCCAAAAGCTCCACTAGGCCTTTTTCTGGCCTCTCTCCCTTTCCAGGCCACCCATCAGGGATCTTGAACACTGGGTGAAGTGAGGAGCAGGTTTCTCAGAGCTCCAGAGAGCAAGATAGAGGCAAATGCGGAGGAAAGAGCACCGGGTCACCATGCTGAAATTCTCCCTGAGCCCAATTACAGCATTAATCACAAAAGTTGATAATAGGCAGCTCACTCGCTTTTATGTGAATGCATTTATTTAATCCTCACAAAAACCCTTTGAGGTGGGTACTATTGTTTCCCCCCATTTTACACAGAGGCAGGCACAAAGAGGTTAGGATGCTCGCCGAGGTCCACAGCTCGAAAGTGACAGAGCCAGGATGCAAACCTAAGTACTTTGATTCCAAATCGAGGCTTTTGACCCATTCATTCTACTGCTTCTCACAGCCCCTGGGGAAGATCTCACCTCTGAGCTTTGGGTCATGCTGTTCTCCCCTTCTGGAACGTTTCCTCCCTTCTCCACCTGGCAAAGCGTACCCTTCTGTGCCCACCCAAGAGCTTTCCCTGGTATGGTCCCTGTCCCCTGCTAGACATGTCACGAGGTCTTTGCCCAGTTGTAGTGCCACTCCCCATTGAGCTACAACCATTTCCAGGAAGGTCCTGGGCTTGGTTCATCTTCACGGCACCAGCCTCACACACTGCAGGCTTCTCCAAGGAGCTTCAACGTTCGGTATGGGGCAGGTCTCAGCCTCTGACTTTTCTGCAGAGTTTTGGATATATCACCGCCCTTCTGTGGCCTCCAGAGTTCCCGGGAGTGAGATTTTTCTCTGATCCTCAGTTGCTGAAATCCCCATTTCTCCCTGCCAAAGAAATCACCTGGGGACTTCTTTTCTCCACACTCTGCTCTATGGGAGAGAGATTGAGAGCTGCCTGGTGGGCCAGCCCTGGGATCTCAAGTTGGACTTGTCCCAGAAAAACTTCTGAGTCACCTTCCTGTCTCAAGATGGAACTTGGCTGCTTTCTCTTGGGTGATGAAGGGCCAGGAAATGTACTGACTCCTCCACCCAAACCCCCACTCCTCCTGCCCAGGCCTGAGAAGGAGGGTGATCTAGTTACAGCACCTCATTGATAATAATAACTATTATTAAGGATCACACTACATATATACTTGCCCCCCATTCATTCATAGTATATGAATTCCCAAGCCTGGAAGGCAAAGGGGTGGGATAATTGGGACAACAGGCTGGGCTGAGCCAGAGCTCCAGATCCAGGGCTGTCTTGTCATCACTTCTCTAAGCCTCAGTGCACCCATCTGTAAAATGGGTTAAGTGCCTTTCCTCATGGGTCATCATTGTGAAGAAGATACACACAAGCCCCACAGTGCCTGGCACATAGATATGGCTGAACGCCTGGCTTAGACCACTGTACAGATGAGGAGCTCTGTGAGCAACTTGGGAGCACACAGCAGGTGTTCTATCCCACTCCCTACCCCCAGCACCCCGTTCATGATAAAGGTACAAAGTAAAGAAGCGTTAGTCGTTCAGTCATTCTGACTCTTTGTGACCCTATGGACTCGAACCCATCAGGCTCTTCTGTCCATGGGATTTTCCAGGCCAGAATACTGCAGTGGATCACCATTTCCTTCTCCAAGATGTGCAGAAGACAGTAGGAAATGTTCCCTTTTCTGCTCGTCCCAGAGGCTGTGTGTCTTTGGGCAATCTGCTTTCCCTCTCTGGGCCCAGCCTTTGTCTAGGAAATGTGAAGCTGTCTAAGCTTACACTTGAATATCAACACCCAAGGGAACGGTGGGTCACATTAGGGACTCTTTGGTTGGCAGAGCTGGCCTGGTGTGATTTCTGTCTCCAGTGCTAACTAGCTTTGTAACAAACGGTAGTTCCTTGACCTCTCTAAACCTCAGTTTCCTTGTCTGTCCAGTTTCTTCCCTCCTCAGTGTTGTTTTGAAACTTCAGCACATGAAGACTGCTTGGCACAGACCTGGAACATCAGAAGTGCTCAACTAAAGATTATTTAAGAATGAAAGGAGGAAGTGGTGGGGACTGGGGAAGGATGGTTGTAAATCGTGTGTTGTGGGAACCCAGAGAAGCAGCAATTAATTCCAGCTGGTGAGGTGTAGAGAGGAGCCTGGAGGCCCAGAGAAGGAAGGTGATCTAGCCAATGACACACAGCTGTTGTGGCAGAGCTGGAAGAAGGCTCCATAGATTTGGCCCCATTTTGGACGGAGAGGCAGCAGTCTGTGATGGGGCAGGCACTGACTTACAGATGACCCATAGGGAAGGCGAATGCTCTTTTCTAGTGTGTACTTGGGAAGTTCTGATTTCCTTTCTTCTGAGAACCAAGGGTTCCTAAAACAAACAAATAAATCTATGTCTAAGCTCTGTTTCACTCAGTGAGTTTATTTAAAATAATATCTCTTAGTGGAGACAGTTTATCCTTGCCAATTTCACCCTCGAACTTGAGGAATGTACCCCAGAGTGAGACAAGATGGGGTTCCAGAGCTCTCTGAGCCTCAGTTTACACTTCTATAAAATGACCAGATTCTTTTTTCTTTTTTAAAGGGATAGTTGCTTTAGAAGGTTGTATTTGTTTCTGCCATACAACGACATGAATCCGCTATAAGTATACACATATCCCCTCCCTCTGGAACCTTCCACCCACCCACCCCANCCCCCACCCCACCCCTCTAGGTCACTACAGAGCACATGCTCCCTGTGTGATTCAGCAGCTTCCCACTAGCTATCTGTTTTACACATGATACTGTTGCTGGAAAGAGGACCTCTTCCAGGGCCAGAAAGCAGGAAATGTTCCCTTTTCTCCTACTTTCTCTTGTCTAACACTCAGAAACGAATTGTCCAGGGAGACACATGTGCTGACAAAGCAAGAGACTTTACTGGAAAGGGGCGCCCAGGCAGAGCAGTAGAGTAAGGGAACCCAAGAGAACAGCTCTGACACGTGCCTCACAGTCTCGGGTTTTATGGTGATGGGCTCACCTTCCGGGTTGTCTCTGACCAATCATTCCGACTCCTGGTGGCACACACATTGCTCAGACAATATGGATGCCAACGAGGATTCTGGGAGGTGGTCGGACACGCAGCATCTCCTTTTGACCTTTCCCAAACTCTTCCAGTTGGTGGTGGCTTATTAGTTCCGTGTTCCTTACCAGGACTTCCTGTCATATAACAGCTCATGCAAATGGTTACCAGGGTACATGGCCAGGGTGGGCGGTTTCAGTCAGTGCGCTTCCCCTAACAACTCCCCATTGAGAGAATTCATACTCAACATACTTCTTGGGAATTGGGGCAGAGGTTTCTTTCTTCTGTAACTTCTTTCTACTGTGCATGGGCATAGTCCTACCTAGCAGAGTAGAAGTCTCTCTCTCTCTACCTGATCTTAGTTGAGGTATTCTGTATCTGAAACAGGCTTCCATCCTTGGAGTAACAGCAATTTAGTCTGAAACTGTTGGACCCTGTCAAGAGATGAAACAGACAGGAGCCAAACAGGAGACCTAACAGGACGGTCACCACTGGTCTTCAGAAAAGGAAGGTAAAATTTGGGGTGAGGGCTGCAATATGTGTAACTTTCTTCTGATTGGTTTGGTAGTGAGGCAACAAGGAGGTGCTCCAGGAATCTTGTGCTCAGCCTAAAGTTACCATCCTCCACCCGGGTGGGGACCCCAGTCCTGTAGAAGAACTCAAAGATATTGTTATGCATATTCCTTGAGTAGGAACCAGGATTTTGTCCCAAGGTTGTACTACCATTTCCTCCTCTGTTTCTGTATCCCCTCCCTCCTCTGATCAGCAACTGTTTGGATCTGCCCTTTGAAACTCAGCGAAGGTTAAGGAGGCTGAGTGAAGACTATATCCCACAAATAAGAAATGGGAAACACAGAAAGGATCTGTACTCCAGAGCCCCATGAAGTCCCGCTCAGTTTTAATTCAGGGAACTGGGCAACTATGACTCTGATATCCTCCTGTCAAAATAGGGCATAGGACTACCTCATTTTGGAGAATAGACACTGAATTGGAAGTATTTCTGAGTTCCAAGTTCTAGATCTGAGTTCTGTATGGTTAAAATCTCAGTCCCTTGTTCTACTATTTTGGTATAGCAGACCCAATTAGAAGTAGTTGCAGGAGTGGCAACTGGAATTTTAATAGACAAAATAAATCTCATTTCTTTTCAGAGGAATAGGCCTGAAGCCCAATCTAGACCTGGCACTTTGGGGAGACTTGTAGCCAATTGCCTAGTTTTACAAAAAGTAAGCTTGCAGTTACTAGCTGCCAGCAGACACTGTTTTGAGAATGTCTAGTGGCATCCAAGTCGAACACGACTCAGAAAGCTCAAGTTTTTAGCAAAACAAGGACTAGTCTGAAATTACATCCATAGCGTCACCTAGTTATGTCCTTGGATATCTGAACCATAGCTACTCTATTTTAACTTTTAATTGTAATATTCTCCTTAGCAGCCAAAGTAGACGTCACCATTAATGATGACAGTGTTTCTCGAGGTATGAGAAGATGCAAGAATTGGGACTCATAAAATCTTCTCCGGAAAAGCTCTAGCTATCTAAAGGCCTGTTCTGCCAGTTTTTCCCAGAGCACAGAGTGCCTCATTCCTGATTTCCACCCTGAACTCTTTTCAGCAGTGTTGAAGGTCAGCAGCTCCCATGACCATGATTTAATCTTTAAGAGGTAGATGGAAAGTGTCAGTTTCCAGTTGGCAGGGCCCTTTCTTGGTCTTAAACTTGACCATGATTTGGGGGAAGGGGGGTGGTATTTCATGACCATTTCATCCCAGAGTGCTGAGAATGTTCATTCTCAGGTCTGGCAAAGATTTTGTTGACAGGCCACTCAATGAGCTCTTTTCTCTGGACCACCTGTCTTACTAACCTCTTGATCCTGAAAACATTCCCTCTTGTTGCTTCTTCCCAAATCTAGAGTTACACTGTTACCATCATTGGTCTCATATGGAACTATATATTATTTTGTCAGAGGCTCAGTCACACATTTGGCAGTGTAAGAAACAGTAATTCTGCAAAACAGGGGAAATACAAACAACATAGCCAGCAGCATTAGTAAAGTCATAAGTAAGACTTAAGCTAAGAGCTTTCATTAAATGTAGCCCAGTATATTCCAGGTGGTCTGACTTAGTCTATTCTGTACGGATCCTTTTCTTCCAGGGAATTTATGTGTTGGCATTGTCTACAAGGCACATAGCCCCGTTTCCTAGTGTTATTAGACTGATTATCCTTAGTATGATTTAATTGTTTAAATTACCATAGATGGTATTATCTATACAAATCCATCCCATAATTCTGGGAGATTTTTTCCTTTGCCGAAACTTTGCTTGTTGCTCTGATTGAACCTGAGTAATGCAAGAAAACTCAAACTTATGGCCAGGATCAGAGCAGGCATTATTAATTGGCCAGGTGAGGGGATCTCATCTAGCAATATCAATAGTGACCTGAATATGGCTATAATTTTTCTTTCAAAGTAAACTTTTTCAAGGCCAACCAATTAAAGCCTTGGGGTAGAGAAATTCACCAAGGTAACGCCGAACTAGACACAGGTAATTGGCCACAAACTCAACAATTGGACTGATTTCTAAAACTAGCATAGGATCATGCCTATGATAGAAAAACATTTGATTTATAGGCAAAGGTCCAAGAAGTCAAGAAAACACTATATGAATCAGGTCCAGCATCTTGGGCAAGTCTTCTCCTTCTGATGTCATCTTCTTCTCATGCTGCTGCTAAGTCGTGTCAGTTGAGTCCGACTCTGTGCAACCCCATAGACGGCAGCCCACCAGGCTCCTCTGTCCCTGGGATTCTCCAGGCAATAATACTAGAGTGGGTTGTCATTTCCTTCTCCAGTGCATGAAAGTGAAAAGTGAAAGTGAAGTCACTCAGTTGTGTCCAACTCTTCGCAACCCCATGGACTGTAGCCTACCAGGCTCCTCCGTCCATAAGATTTTCCAGGCAAGAGTACTGGAATGGGTTGCCATTGCCTTCTCCACTTCTCGTCCTAGTATAGTGCAGTTTCCTCTGTTTGAGCTTTGTTTTAAGGTAAGTTCAGGTCAGCAGTCTTCTCTATAGAGTAGTCCAGTGTAGAGGCTTTTGGAAGTGGAAATTAATTTAAGAGTCAAAGTGAAGTCACTCAGTCATGTCCAACTCTTTGCGACCCCATGGATGGTAACCTACCAGTCTCCGTGGTCCATGGGATTTTCCAGGCAAGAATACTGGAGTGGGCTGCCATTTCCTTCTCCAGGGGATCTTCCCAACCCAGGGATCGAACCCGGGTCTCCTGCATTGCAGACAGATGCTTTACCATCTTAGCCAATTTCATTGTGCATAAGCTAGTTAAAAGTACCTGATAAAAATGTCCTTCCAACCAGGTTGGAGACAGTCCATTAAATTATGTCTTTTTCCAGTCTTGGTTGCAGGTCGTGAGGCATCTGATATTCGTCCAAAGACAGATTACTGAGATAAGCTTCAGAGACAAACTTAGAATATTATTTAATAATTCAATTAAATTTTACATTAATAATGCATAATAGCAAAGAACTATCCAGGAAATGAGTCTTAGTAGATACAAACCTCCACTAACTGGGATTTAACATTTATTGAAATATCTTAATCTCCCTAAAATTACCCTCATTTTTACCAAATATAACCAAATTAAAGCTAGTGTGCTTGCAAAATAGGTCTGCTCTCAATAAATTTGGCCTGATGATTTATAGAACCATAATTGATCATAGACTTTTTGCTTTGCTGAAACTTTTATAGANAGTCTTAGTAGATACAAACCTCCACTAACTGGGATTTAACATTTATTGAAATATCTTAATCTCCCTAAAATTACCCTCATTTTTACCAAATATAACCAAATTAAAGCTAGTGTGCTTGCAAAATAGGTCTGCTCTCAATAAATTTGGCCTGATGATTTATAGAACCATAATTGATCATAGACTTTTTGCTTTGCTGAAACTTTTATAGAATCTCAGACTAAACTTTTAAAATAAAACCTTTTAGGGCTGGGAAAGTCATGCCAAAGGCTTAACACAGATTTTGCCTAGCAAATCTAGGTGAATTCTTCCCTTTTCAAGGTCTCAAAAATTCCTTGTGATTTCTATACCTATTAGTGAGATAACCTTCCTCACTTATCTGATAAAGTTAATGGAAACCTAAGAGTTTCCAATCTCTGGAGGAGTCATATAGAGAGAAAATATAATTTTTTCAATTTGTTTATAACATATAGTTTTACCAAATTACTATCATAATTAGTTTGAGGGGAAGGTTTTCCCTACTCCTGGAAAACACAGAATAAAGCCTGTAATTTTTTTAGATAGAAACCATAAAAGTTATAAGCATATTCACTGGCCCATTCAGTCCTTTTGTTAACCTTTGTGAAGTCATCAGTTTTCCATTAGAATACCAGGACATATCAGAACGTTAGGAATTCCATATAATTTCTAGGATATATAAATTACTAATATTTACCATACAATATCAGAGAAGGCAATAGCAACCCACTCCAGTACTCTTGCCTGGAAAATCCCACAGGCGGAGGAGCCTGGTAGGCTGCAGTCCATAGCGTCACACAGAGTCAGACAAAACCAAGCGGCTTCACTTTCACTTTCCACTTTCATGCACTGGAGAAGGAAATGGCAACCCACTCCAGTGTTCTTGCCTGGAGAACCCCAGGGACGGGGGAGCCTGGTAGGCTGCCATCTATGGGGTCGCATAGAGTCGGACACGACTGAAGCGATTTAGCAGCAGCTGCAGCAGCAACCATACGATATAACCGGAGAGGATTTATTATTCATTTGATAATATTTTCCATGCAATTTATCCAACCAAACAAACACACTTAGTTTGATATCTCTCTTTGGGGTGTTTTAGGGGCCCTCTGAAGCATCCCAAAGTTAGCTAGAGGTCCAAAGAACTTCAAGAGAATTTTGTAAGGCCGGACCCTGCCGGCCATGATGGGCCACCCCTCCTCTCCCTCCCGCCGGCCGGGGAAGTTCCTAACGGAAGGAGCCTCCCAGATCCTGGGGACTAATGACAGCACACTTGGCCAGCTAAAGCCGCCCCACCCCAGCCACGTAGAAGGACCTGTCAGCCCGCGACGCCTCGGCCTGGCGACCTATCCGAACCCCCGTCCATCTAGCCTGACCATCCCTCACAACGAATGTATAAAAACCACTCGCAACATGGTCTGGGCGCGGACTTCCTCTAGCTGCCTCGTTTGGGTCCAGGAACCCCACCCAGGAGCGCTTCGCCATTAAGGCCTGTTAGACACTCTTTTGGTGTCCTGGTCCTCTTTACCTAACAAATTTGATTTAGGAAGTTTTGTCAAAAATAATCAGTCAAAAATGTCTAGAACGTTCAGTCAGATGTAGCCAATGCTGGTGCGTGTAGCACTTAGCTTGCTGATAGGTCAAAGTGCATATAGACTGAGGTTCAAGGTCTGGTGAAAGTAAACTCTGCCACCTTGGACCTAGTTGGCGCTAACCAGTTTTCCTTTGGCTGCGCCATTCCTAACAAAATCCATTTATCCAACTAATTGTAATCCAATTTTAGAAAATCCTGATCATGCATAACTTTTCCCATACCTTTTCCTGAAAACACATCTTCATTTCAGTTCAGTTCAGTCGCTCAGTCATGTCTGACTCTTTGCGACCCCATGGACTATAATACACTAGGCTTTTCTGTCCATCACCAACTCCTAGAGCTTACTCAAACTCATGTCCATTTTTCTCCCTAAAGTATTTTCCACAATGAGGTACATTTCTGGTTGACAAATTTGTAACAGAATACAGTCTTATTGGGCCTCTAGTAAACC
>SJYX01020981.1:76376-93712 GCA_006410675.1 Oreotragus oreotragus | reverse complement strand
AGAAGTATTATACTTGTTGACGGTCTATTGGGTAGTTAGAATAGGAGAAAGGAGTCCAAACGGGGGTGGCTGAAAGACAAAGGGGCAGGGCCAGGAAGGGGAACAAGGGAAAACCCGCGGCCCAGAGTGAGAACCTAAGGTGAAACAAACACGCCCCTTCCGGTTAGCCTTAATTTACATACGGCAGACTCGGGGGAGGAGACAAATGTATAAAGAGGAGGAGCCAAAATGGGGTTGGGGCCTCTGCTCTGGGGTTAGCCTGCTCTCCCCTCTTGAGGGTGTACTATCCTTTGTTTACCGAATAAAACTCTGAGCTGTAACCGAACTGTAACACCGGTCCATCGTTTCGAATCTTTGTTGTGGCGAGACAGAACTGAGGAAATGACACATTCTCCAGACAGTTCTAAAGACATGTCTGTGTTACCAGGTATTAATTTCATACTGAATATGTCCCAGCTCACATGAACCTGAATTCATTTAGCTTAATCTAGAATTGTTTGATTTGTNTCTTTGTTGTGGCGAGACAGAACTGAGGAAATGACACATTCTCCAGACAGTTCTAAAGACATGTCTGTGTTACCAGGTATTAATTTCATACTGAATATGTCCCAGCTCACATGAACCTGAATTCATTTAGCTTAATCTAGAATTGTTTGATTTGTAAGCATTTGCTTTTCTTTAAGCCAATTAAATGGAGCTCATTTACAAATTAATCTCAAAAATATTTTCCAGAGGCAAAGACATACCAAGACACACACATATTCAGACAGACACAATGCAAGATCTAGCTTCATTTTCTAAACTTAGTCATGAACTAGATATGACAATATAGAAATTACTAGTTTATAAATAAAATTGGAATAAATAAGCAATTTAAGGGCTTCTTCCTGTTTTTCTTCAGTCTCAGGAGTTAGAGATGGTCTAGATAAGTGTTCCTGAGAGCCCTGGTCTCAAGGCACAGGGAAAGAAAATCAAGTTCTAACAAAATGGCAGGTCTAAACTAAATGGTGGCCACAGAGAGCAAAATGGCCATCATAAATCACAACACAGAACACAGAGTATAAAACACACACAGACCTGGCAGTACTAATCAGACACTCCCTTAAATACAAGATTACAGTTTCTCAGAAAACATCCTATAGAGACACAGAACTTAAGCTCCAAGTACTAACAGGGTAAATGAAAATATTTCAGATCTTCAAAAATTTCAGAGAGGAAAGGAAGCCAGGTTGAAAGAAAAGGGGGTAACAAGATTCAGTTTCTCCGAAAACATCCTATAGAGACACAGAACTTAAGCTCCAACTACTAACAGGGTAAATGAAAATATCTCAGGTCTTCAAAAATTTCAGAGAGGAAAGGAAGGCAGGTTGAAAGAAAAGGGGGTAGGAGGCGGGAGAGGTGATGTCTCCTGCCACCTGCAGATACCCAGGCGTTATTGGACTTTACCCTTGGCCCTCAGAGAAGGGAGGACTGGAACTCGGCCCTACCAGAAACCAGGTCAGACCAGACTGGAACCAGAATTTAAACCAGAAACCAGACCAGAACCAGAATTCAAGTTCTCTGCCAAGAGGAGGTGATCAGCCTTCAATCCTCAGCTCAGGCTGAGGCCCTTCGACCAGATTCCTGCATCCAGGACCGGGGGCCTAGAAAAAAGGGATAAGATAGGAAACATTAAGGAGAGGAAAGAAAGAGGGAAGGAGAGAGAAGTCAATAAAGTCTCTTGCTCCTTACCCAGTCGGGGCGCTCTGGCCAGTTGTTCACACCAGGAGGAGACCAGGGACAAGAGGGTCCCAGTTGCAGCTGATGGGTCTGGTCCATCAGCAGGCAAGCTGGTCCCTGAGTACCCAAGTGGTCAGGATGTCAGTCACAACGAAGAAGAGCGGCAGCAGAATCACCATGTGTGGCAGGCAGGGAAACCCCCTTCCAGCAACAGTACTGTATATAGGAAAATGGCCAGATTCTATAGGCCAGCAGGCCCCAGCATTTTTGGCACCAGGGACCTGTTTTGTGGAAGATAATTTTTCCATGGATGAGGGCAGGAGGGGGAAGAGGGGAAGAGATGGTTTAGGTGGTAATGCCAGTGACGGCAAGTGATGGGAAGCAGCAGAGGAAGTTGTGCTTGTTTACCTGATGCTCACCTCTTGCTCTGCAGATCTGGGGAGGAACAGAACAGAGTCTGTAGGAAACTACAACATTAGGAGGAGAAGGAGGGGAAAGACCGGCAAGTATCTGCTTACACGTGCAGAGATGTCCTGGAGGGCTGCATGAGGAACTAGTTACAGGAGTGGCCTCTAGGGCGGGAAACGGGGGTAAGGGAATGAAAGAAAAGTGCTTCACTGTTTATTCCTTTGTACCTTTTGAAAGTCAAATTATGTCAGTGTTGTTGTTCAGTTGTAAGCCATGTCTGACTCCTTGCCAATGTAATGCCTGTTAAAAAATTTTTTTTTAATATGTAATGCAAAAAAGATTAAGTTTTAGAAGGCAGCATTTTAGCACTTTAAAAAATTATATAGCAATGACTGCAGTTTTGTTTCTTTTTTCACACACTGAGGATCAAATAAGAAAAGCCCCCAATGGGCAGGCTCTTTGGCCAGAGATTTCCTAATACCCGCGGGGGAGGAAGCTGGAGCACAAAGAGGAAGAAAGCATACAGTTCAAAAATTTAAACTTGATTTTTAAAGATACAAAAGAAAAGTGAAATATTTCTCTTTCCTTCCCCAGAGATAACCTCTGATTTAAAATAACTTTTTGAGATTCCTTGCCAGGCTGAGGGGAATCTAAAGCGGCGAAAAGAAAGGAAAGCAAAACAGGTGCTGTGAAAGGCGAGTTTCCATTTAATAACTTGACTTTCCATTGTGAAAGGCAAGTTGCTTAAGCTTGGGAACCCTTAAGTCTGTTTCTGCAGGTGATTTTTGTCCCGTTTCTCTGGGCACCGGCTGAGCCTGATTCTTCTTGGCCAAGAAAGCAAGCCAGGAGGCTTCCTGGAAGCAGCATTCCTGTCTTCTCCAAGTTAGGCAGTGACATCCCTAGCTGGTTCCTAGGGAGAAGGAGGCCACAGAGAGCTTGCCTGGCCTGAGAATGTAACCCTAGCAAACAACCTCATACCTAGCCGTACCCACCGTGGTCATCTGTAAGCATCTCCCCAGCTGGACTGAGAAACGTGGTAAAGGTTTCCTAACATCTCCACCACAAAAATTATACATGCTCATGGTAAGAAATTCCAAGAGCACAGAAAATGGGAACTCTTTTCTCATTTCCTCTCCCTAGAGGGAACGGAGTTGCCCACCAGGTTTTTTGGGCATCCTCCCCAAGTGGTCTGTAGGTTAGCCCTGGGAGGCAGTGAGGGTAACAATGCCCATTCTATAGATGAGGAAACTGAGGCTTGGAAAGAAGGAGAGATTCTTGAGACACACAACTGAAAAGTGGCAAAGCTGGGATTTGAACTTGACTCTCCTGTTCACAAGTCTACCATTGTGTAAGCTCTGAATGGCTCCAGCCCAAGTTTATAGAACTTCTTTGGTACATCCCTTGTCCCCGGCATACACACCACACACACACACACAACACAGCACACACACGACTAACTCAGTCACACAAAAATGTCCCAGTACATACACACATGGGCCCAGTGGGGTCCCCTTACCCCCATAGACACATCCATCTCTAAACCAAGATACACACTCTCACACAATCACACATGTGCAGTGTGTATAAATAGGCTTCAGACACACACACGTTACCACTCCCAGAGACAAACAGTTGTTCTGCACACACATAGACACAGACACTGGGACGTGCCCTGTCTCCACTCAACTCTCCCTCATTCTTTCTGTCAGAGCCTGCCCCTCAGAGGGGCCACACTCCCCTTCTTGGCCATGCTGTCCACAGAGATTCTGCCCTCTCTGCACCCTCCAGTTCCAGCTGCTGTCTTCTAGACCAGTGATCATGCCAGCAGATGCCACCTGCCCCAGCCACAGCTGGGCCCCCTCTCTCCACGCCCTTCCCCTCCTGGCCAAGATCCTAAGGCAGCAGGAATCTAAGGCTCCTGTCCCCGCCCTAGCAGCCCTGGTGTGCGTGTGCATGCTCAGTTATAGTCAACCCTTTGTGATCCCATGGACTGTAGCCCACCAGGCTCCTCTGTCCATGGACTTCCCAGGCAAGAACACTGGAGTAGGTTGCCATTTCCTACTCAAAGCGATCTTCCCAACCCAGGGATTGAACTCACATCTCTTCCATTGGCAAGTGGATTCTTTACCATCTGAGCCACCAGGGAAGATCCACAGTCCTGGTACCTCATGGAATTTTGGTGAAGAAACTTGAGGTTCATCACTCCCACCTTCTAAGGTTAATATGAATAGGTATCTTGGAGAAGAAGGATCTCGGCTGGGAGATGAAAACCTGTTTTGCCAAAGTTTTCACTTTCATCTCAGGTTCAAACGATTTGTTCACAAAATAAGCCACTCGTTATATACAAATAAATGATACAGATATTTATTAGAGAATTATCTAGCTTCCTTTCAATATACCAACATTAAAAGAAATGAGAAATAGAGTAGAGAATACATTACCAAATTGGGTTTTGACCAACATCCAGATCTAAACAGCGCCAGAAAGTCCCATGTCACAGCACAACTGGAATCCCAGTTGGGAAAAGATCCCAGACAGCATGTACGCTCTGTGGGTGAGACTTCAGAGACTGCATTTCGGGATTCCTGTTTATATTCCCAGGGATGCAAACTGATATCATCATCAATCTGTATTCAAATTGGAAGCCTGATTCAAGTTAATGATGTTTGTTTTGTCTTGCAAAACTTGGGATGTTGTTAAGCCTGGGGCTTGGTTGGCCAGAGCCCCTCCAGGGCCTCAACAATCTCAAGATTCCTCCCTCATCTTCTATACGGTGCTGCAAGTCTTGCACTCACAGAAGGCAGTCACTCACAGTCACTCACAGTCAGGGCAGTGTCCAGGCAGGTTAGAAGCAAGGTCAAAGGCCTGCTCTGCTTTGTCTCTGAAGCCTAAACAAGACTATTTAATTTCCCCTAACAAAACCCCACCCCTAGGTGGAAGGGCATCCCTAACCCTCCCTCTAATCCCGTGACTTCATCTTCTCTAGCTGCTCCTGTTTGTGAAATGTTTCTGAATCCCTTGCCTCAGTTTCCCCTAGTGGTCCTCATGTAATAGGGAAGAACCTCTGTATTCTAAGTTAGGGACTTCCCCAGCAGTCCAGTGGTTAAAACTCTTGCTTTTACTGCAGGGGGCCAGGCTTCAATCAATGGTCACGGAACTAGGATCCCTCAAACTGCCCCTAGGCCAAAAAAAAAAAAAAAGTTAATCACTAAAGGGATGTATCTCCCCATTTACTGGCCTGTCGTGGCAGGGGAATGATGAGCCAAGACTCAGTAACAGATACATTTAGTCTGACTTAAGGCTCTCCTAAAAATGTGGCTCCTTGATGCCCAGAGACATAGCAGGAACCTCATGAAAATACACCCCTGTCCCCACACCTGCTTGGGGTTCCCAGGGCGGGGGCAGAGTGGGCACTCCACCAGGTGGTGAGTAGGTGGAGAGAGGAAGGTTCCTTTGTTCTGTAGCCTGACGTTAACTAGGAGGAACTTGCTTCCTCTGAAATGTAATCTTGGGGATGAGAGCATGAGGACTGAGGTCCTTAGTTGGGATGCTGTAAACATCTAGGGGGACAGACTCTGAATGTAGGATTTATTCATTTGCTCAGTTAATGACTATTCCTGAGTGCCTACCTACAAGATGCCAGGTGCTGGAGATCAGGGTGAATGAAGGGTCCAGACAGGCCCTGCTCACGTGACGTGTAGGGTACATGTGGCCTGATAATCTCTCTCTCTCTCTCTCTCACACACACACACACACACACACCCCCGTGCTGGGGACTCTGGTTCAGACAGAGGAGCTGACTCAGGCTGGAGGCCAGCTGGGGTGTCCGGTAGACAGCTGAGGGATATAAAAACACTGAGGCCCTTCAGCAGTGCTGAGACTGCCTGACCTAGAAAAACATTGCATCAGGCTGTCTCATTTTTGCGGGGTGCTTGATCAGCCAAGATACTTGTTCTATAGATCTGTGGAAACCTTTGGAGAACTAAGATGTCAGTAACGCTTATCATTTTTTTTTAGAATGAAAGGTAATTTTCACAGCTTTTTTTCTTTTGCAGTGCAAAAGCAGTGAATTGCAGAGAATGGGGCTCCCCCAGAACATCCCTGGCTGGAGGGCCAAACACCCTGATTTTCCACTACTCAGTGATGCCTCACTGGGACTCAGTGAGTCCACCTGTCCAGGCCTCTGCTGGCATGTCCTCTATTGAGATACTAGGTCATGGGTACATTTTCTATGACGTATCTAGCAGCATCAGAAAGGGACTGCAGGAAACAGGCCAAGAGAAAACACAAAGCATTAGGCATATCGAAAGATCAGAGGGAAACTGGGAGCTATTTGTGGATGAGAGAATTTCCAAAGGAAATGGTAAAACTGAGGGGCTCTGAGCTAGTAGGAAAGACCTGCAGATGCTGGCTCTTGTCCCCAGAATTAGGTCCTTTCCGTCCTTGGAAACTTTGATGGGCTTGGGCATGCAACATACATAGCCTGCTGGATTCTGGCATCTCAGGGCAGGGGCCAGGGACAGGGTTGGGGCAGTTGTGGAATCTGACTCTGGATACCTGGGAAAGTGGCGGCACCTGCCCTGGGCCTCATGACACACACAGAAAATGTATGGTAGCTGAAGGGAACATGGAACATTTGTCCCTTTGAACTGGACCCTTCCTAAGGTCCTCAGCTTCTGTGAAGAAACCCATGGCCCATCTTAACCCTCCAACTCCCCTATTTCACCCTCGTTTTTCCTCAGACCCTGTCCTGTTAGTCCCATGCTCAGGCCTTTGCTCTCGCTGTGTCCTCTATCCCTTCCCCTCCACCCCTACAAAGCAGACCTATCCTTTTGTGCCCACCTTCTACAGCAAGCCTTCTCCTCCTTGGCATCTTTGGAGTTATTTTCCAGTGGGGCTGTATCATTATTTGAGTAGGCTCTGATCTCTTGCTTCCTGATATTTTACAGGCAAGTGATGAAGGCTGGCACTGGCCAGTAAAAACATAATGCAAGGCACACACAATTAAAATTTCCAGTGAGTGAGTGAAGTCGCTCAGTCGTGTCCGACTCTTTGTGACCCCATGGACTGTAGCCTACCAGGCTCCTCTCTCCATGGGATTCTCCAGGCAAGAGTACTGAAGTGGGTTGCCATTTCCTTCTCCAGGGGATCTTCTCGACCCAGGGATCGAACCCGGGTCTCCAGCATTCCAGGCAGATGCTTTTTAATAATCTGTTTCACATAATATAACCAAAGAATTATCACTTTAACATATCAACAGTAAAAAGTAATAATAAAATAGGGTTGACCCTTGAACAACATGGAGGTTAGGAGTGGCGACCCTCTGCATGGTCAAAAATCTGTGTATAACTTACAGTCTGCCCTCTGGCACCTGAAGTTTCCTATGCATCCACGGTTTCTCCCTATCTGTAGCTCCGCATTCATGAATAGATTCAGCCAACTGCAGACTGTGTAGCACTATAGGTTTTACTGTTGAAAAAACCCACAGAATTTAAAAAAGAAAAAAACCTAAGGGTAAGTGGACCCACACAGTTCGAACCCATATTAAGGGTCAATTTTAGCTACATTTATTTTCAAATTTTCTTTGAAATCTAGTTTGTATATTGTATGTGTGGTCTGCTCAATTCAGCGCAGCCACATTTCAAATGCTCAATAGTCAGCTCGTGACTACCATGCTAACCAGCGCAGATCAAGGCCATGTTAGTCTTTGGGTTACAGGTAATAGAAGTTCACATTAAACTGACTTAGTGGAAAAGGACATTGGCTCATGAAACTGAAAAGACCAGGGGCAGACGGTTTCAGGTACAACTAGATTCAGGTGTTCCAATAATATTGCTGTCACCAGAGTTCTGACTTTCCATCAGAAACTTTTCCAGCCCTTCCCAAGCAGGCTCTGGATGGCATAGCAACGACAGCCACCACCAGCCTCAGACTTTCCCCTACCAGCTCAGCCACCTGATCCCCACACCCAGTTCCTCTTCTCCAAGAGTTCCCCCTCACCAGACTCCCATTGGACCAACTGGAACCGTGTGCTCATTTCAGAACCAATCACTGTGTAGCTAGGTGAATGGAATTGGCTGATTGGTCAGACCAGAGTCACAAGCCCATTTCCCCCTCACATGGTAGGAGACTAGAGTCAGCTTATGTGATATGCCAGGTCAGAGAGTGGGTGAGAGGTTGTTTCCCAATGGAAAACCAGGGGACTGGTATCAGAAGACCTGGGTGGGGAGAGATAAGTTGTGGAAGTGGGAGGTGGCCAGAGTAGGGGTGGGACTAAATCAATATGGGCTCCCAAAGAGTAGCTGAGTATCAGGTCAAACAGCAAAGTCATAGTGTAGTCCTGCAGAAATGTTAAAAACTTTAATGACTTGTATAACACCTTCCAGCTTTGTCAGAAGTGGGATTCAAACCCACGCCTCCAGGGGAGACTGCAACCTGAATGCAGTCACTTAGATCACTTAGTCACTTAGATCACTTGGCCATCCTGACTACCACTAAAAAAAAAATAAAGCTAGTGGAGGTAAGGGAATTCCAGTTGAACCATTTCAAATCCTAAAAGATGATGCTGTAAAAGTGCTGCGCTCAATATGCCAGCAAATTTGGAAAACTCAGCAGTGGCCAGTTCAGTACAGTTGTCGCTCAGTCGTGTCCGACTCTTTGCAACCCCATGGACTGCAGCATGCCAGGCCTCCCTGTCCATCGCCAACTCCCTGAGCCTGCTCAAACTCATGTCCATTGAGCCAGTGATGCCATCCAGCTATCTCATCCTCTGTCGTTCCCCTTCTCCTCCTACCTTCAATCTTTCCCAACATCAGGGTCTTTTCCAGTGAGTCAGTTCTTCGCATCAGGTGGCCAAAGTATTGGAGTTTCAGCTTCAGCATCAGTCCTTCTAATGAATATTCAGGACTGATTTCCTTTAGGATTGACTGGTTGAATCTCCTTGCTGTCCAGGGGACTCAAGAGTCTTCTCCAACAATGCAGTTCAAAAGCATCAATTCTTCAGCGCCCAGATTTCTTTATAGTCCAATTCTCACATCCATACATGACTACTGGAAAAATCATAGCTTTGACTAGACAGACCTTTGTTGGCAAAGTAGTGTCTCTGCTTTTTAATAAGCTGTCTAGGTTGGTCATCGCTTTTCTTTCAAGGAGCAAGTGTCTTTTAATTTCATGGCTGCAGTCACCATCTGCAGTGATTTTGGAGCCCAAAAATAAAGTCTCTCACTGTTTCCCCATCTATTTGCCATAAAGTGATGGGGCCAGATGCCATGATCTTAGTTTTCTGAATATTGAGTTTTAAGCCAACTTTTTCACTCTCCGCTTTCACTTTCATCAAGAAGCTCTTTAATTCTTCTTCACTTTCTGCCATAAGGGTGGTGTCATCTGCATATCTGAGGTTCTTAATATTTCTCCTGGCAATCTTGATTCCAGCTTGTGCTTCCTCCAGCCCAGCATTTCTCATGATGTACTCTGCATATAAGTTAAATAAGCAGGGTGACAATATACAGCTTTGACGTACTCCTTTTCCTATTTGGAACCAGTCTGTTGTTCCATGTCCAGTTCTAACTGTTGCTTCCTGACCTGCATACAGATTTCTCAGAAGGCAGGTCAGGTGGTCTGGTGTTCCCATCTCTTTAAGAATTTTCCACAGTTTGTTGTGGTTCACACAATGAAAGTCTTTGGCATAGTCAATAAAGCAGAAGTAGATGTTTTTCTGGAGCTCTCTTGTTTTTTCAATGATCCAACGAATGTTGGCAATTTGATCTCTGGTTCCTCTGCCTTTTCTAAATCCAGCTTGAACATCTGGAAGTTCACGGTTCACGTACTGTTGAAGCCTGACTTGGAGAATTTTGAGCATCACTTTGCTAGCGTGTGAGATGAGTACAACTGTGCGGTAGTTTAAGCATTCTTTTGCATTGCCTTTCTTCAGGATTGGAATGAAAACTGACCTTTTCCAGTCCTGTGGCCACTGCTGTTTGATCTCTGGTTCTCCGGTTCCTGAGAGAGAAAACCAGATCAAATTGCCACCATCCATCTGTCCGTTTGTCCATTCATCCACTCGTGCAGAACTTATGCCTCCAGTTCCTGCCATGTGACAGGTCCTGTACTACTGCTAGGACTACCTGGTGAACAAGATGGCCAAGGTTTCTACTTTTACAAGAGCTCAGAGCCTAGTGAGAGAGAAGCATGATCATTAAATAAGCCAGCAAATAAGCACAGTGACTTTGCATCTGTCAGAAGGAGGCCAGGCTGAGAGTGAATGGGAGGTCTGGGGACCATTTTAACCCAGATACCGACAGGAATGATGAAAGGAGCCAACCCCGCATGAGCTGGGGGAAGATGGCCCCACACGAAGGAAAGGCCTGAGGGGGAACAGAAAGATGGGTGCAGGGAGCTGGAGGTGGAGATGAGGTGGAAGAGGTGAGCAAGGCTGGATCAAAGAGGGCAGACAGGATACTGTGGTTGTCGGGATGGCCCCGTAGATACTACTTCAGCAACGTCAGTTTGATAGGTGGGAACTTGCTCCACCATGTTTATCAGATGCATGCAATAAATGGTGCACTGGGGACCAATGGAAATGACCAATGGTAGGTGACAGTCTGAGACAGCACCACCAAGCTGGGAACTGGGGAGATGACTGCACAACCATGCAGGATCTCACCTCAGTAATGCAGGCACTCCTGCAACAGATTCAAGATAAATTTCAGACCGTATCAGGCCAGATCATTGGAATAACTGATGACATCATCATGAGGGCCTTCCCTTGTGGCCCAGTGGTTAAGACTTCACCTTCCAACGCAGGAGGTGTAGGTTCGATCCCTCAGTTGGGAAGCTGGGATCCTCACATGCCTCGTGGCCAAAAAACAGAACTTAAAACAGAAGATGAGATGGTTGGATGGGATCACCAACTCAGTGGACATGAATTTGAGCAAACTCTGGGAGATGGTGAAGGACATGGAAACCTGGTGGGCTGCAAAGAGTTGGACACGACTGAACAGCTGAACTGACTGAAAACAGAAGTGATGTTGTAACAAACTCAATAAAGACTTTAAAAATGGTCCACATTTTTAAAAATCTTAAAAAGAAAAATTGATGACCTGGAGAAAAATACCGCATTCAGACCACGTCCAGCTGGATCGCTGGAAGAGCTGATGACATGAGAGGTCGCATTGGTGACCTGGACAGAAACACTGCAGCCCTCATGACACAGGCTGGGGTGTAAGAGCTGGATGGTGAAAACAAGATCCCTGCCCCACAGAAGAGCTGGAGTTTGCCTGTCCGAACCAGACTCAGCAGTATCCTTTTCACGAGCCAAGAGAAGACGGAAGATGGGTGGCTTTTTGCAACTAATTACTATGTGTAGACAGGTTTTCTATTATCAAGTGGGCCCTCCTCTTACCTGGTACTACAGCGTTAGTTGATAGAGTGATTTCCCTCCCCTACCTTCAATGTCTCCTGAACATGGTAACTTCATATCTCAGACGTTAACCAGTTGTGCTATTAAACGCTAAAACTTTGGCAGTTTTGGAGCGGGGCAGAAGAAGTGGTACATTGGTTTATTTTTCTGGGTTAACACTTAAAGCATTTATTCTATTCCATGAAGCCTAAATGTCCAGCACATATTAACCCTTCCGTCTATGCAACCCTTGGAGGCAGATTCTATTCCTAAATCTATTTTGCAGATTGGAAAACTGAGGAACAGAGAGGCTAACTAACTCTCCTGTGTCATAGAACTAGCAGAAGCAGGATTTGAACTCAGGCGGTTCCAGAATCCACATGCTGACACATTCAGTCACGGTCCTTCAAGTTAAAATTGGCCATGCAAGCACAGGCACACTGGAACCCTTGCTTATTAGAGTGCTGTGCCACAGAGTCTCCCCACTCCTGGGGTTCTCTTTCTAGGGAGACTGAAGGCTTTGGGGACGTGATAAGCAGTCTACAGGACTTGGAAGTGAGTTCCTGGTCCTTGGTGCATTCTGGTCACCTCTGTCCACATGATTCATTCAAATTCCAGGAACTGGGTTGCCCAGCTCTCCACACCAAGGGAGAACGTGGGGTCTTTGGCCCTGGCTCCAGAGAGACTGAGTGGTTCCTATCCCACCCCATCAGAGACCCACACCTGCTTCATCAACTGCACCCCTGAGCTCCCAGCTAAGTGGGCCAAGATGCCCAAACTAGGCTTGGCAGGGATTCACTACTGGCGCTGAATCTTGGCCAAAGAAACCAGAGCCTGAAGCAAAAAACGGCCTTGCCAATTGGGCTGGCTTGCTGGGAAACGCTTACCCTTTCTTTTAAGTCTCCTCTATAATGAAAACAGGACTAAAAATAATGTGTCCAAGTTCAGCCTGCCACCTTAGTTGGCAAGCCCTCATGGCTTTCTTTCTCGCTTTGTTTCTAAAAAGAAACAATGTAAATCAAGCACTTATCACAGATATGACCTAAATTAAATCCCTTACAATTACACGGTGGAAGTAACAAATGGATTCCAGGGATTAGATGTGGTAGACAGACCGCCTTAAGAACTATGGACGGAGGTTCATAACATTGTACAGGAGGTGGTGATCAAAACCATCCTCAAAAAACAGAAGTGCAAAAAGGCAGAATTGTTGTCTGAGGAGGTCTTACAAATAGCTGAGAAGAGAAGCAAAAGGCAAAGGAGAAAAGGAAAGATATACCCATCTGAATTCAGAGTTCCAAAAAAATAGCAAGGAGAGATTAAGCCTTCCTAAGTGATCAATGCAAAGAAACAGAAGAAAACAATAGAATGGGAAAGACTAGAGATCTCTTCAAGAAAATTAGAGATACCAAGGGAACATTTAATGCAAAGATGGGCACCATAAAGGACAGAAACATTATGAATCTAACAGGAGCAGAAGAGATTAAGAAGAGGTGGCAAGAATACACAGAAGAACTGTACAAAAAAGATCTTCATGACCCAGATAACCATACTGGTGTGATCACTCACCTAGAGCCAGACATCCTGGAGTCCAAAGTCAAGTGGGCCTTAGGAAGCATCACTATGAACAAAGCTAGTGGAGGTAATAAAATTCCAGCTGAGCTATTTCAAATCCTAAAAGATGATGCTGTGAAAATGCTGCACTCAGTATGCCAGCAAATTTGGAAAACTCAGCAGTGGCCATAGGACTGGAAAAGGTCAGTTTGCATTTCAATCCCAAAGAAATGCAATGCCAGAGAATGCTCAAACTACCACACAATTGCACTCATCTCACACACTAGCAAAATAAAGCTCAAAATTCTCCAAGTGAGGCTTCAACAGTATGTGAACCATGAACTTCCAGATGTTCAAGCTGGATTTAGAGAAGACAGAGGAACCAGAGATCAAATTGCCAACATCTGTTGGAGAATAGAAAAAAGCAAGAGAATACCAGAGAAACATCTACTTCTGGTTTATTGACTATGCCAAAGCCTTTGATTGTGTGGATCACAGCAAACTGGAAAATCCTTAAAGAGATGGGAATACCAGACCACCTGACCTGTCTCCTGAGAAATCTGTATGCAGGTCAAGAGGCCACAGTTAAAATTGGACATGAAACAACGGACTGATTCCAAATTGGAAAAAGAGTACGTCAAGGCTGTATATTGTTACCCTGCTTATTTAACTTCTATGTAGAGTTTATCATGCAAAATGCTGGCTGAATGAAGCACAGCTGGAATCAAGATTGCCGGAAAAAATATCAATAACCTCAGATATGCAGATGACACCACCGTTATGGCAGAAAGCGAACAGGAACTAAGAGCCTCTTGAGAAAGTGAAAGAGGAGAATGAAAAAGCTGGCTTAAAACTCAACATTCAAAAAACGAAGATCATGGCATCCAGGCCCATCACTTCATGGCAAATACGTGGGGTAACAATGGAAATAGTGAGAGACTTTATTTTGGGGGGCTCTAAAATCACTGCAGATGGTGACTGCAGCCATGAATTTAAAAGACACTTGCTCCTTGGAATAAAAGCTATAACAAACCTAAACAGCATATTAAAAAGCAGGCATTACTTTGCCAACAAAGGTCTAGTCAAAGCTATGGTTTTTCCAGTAGTCATGTATGGATGTGAGAGTTGAACTGTAAAGAAAGCTGAGTGCTGAAGAACTGATGTTTTCAAACTGTGGTGTTGGAGAAGACTCTTGAAAGTCTCTTGGACTGCAAAGAGATCCAGTCAATCCTAAAGGAAATCAACCAGGAATATTCATTGGAAGGACTGATGCTGAAGCT
This sequence comes from Oreotragus oreotragus, assembly GCA_006410675.1. Lineage (NCBI taxonomy): Eukaryota > Metazoa > Chordata > Mammalia > Artiodactyla > Bovidae > Oreotragus > Oreotragus oreotragus. The sequence continues at coordinate 79,354 of SJYX01020981.1, read as the reverse complement.
GAAACTCCAATACTTTGGCCACCTGATGTGAAGAGCCTACTCATTAGAAAAGACCCTGATGCTGGGAAAGATTGTAGGCAGGAGGAGAATGATACAACAGAGGATGAGATGGTTGGATGGCATCACTCAACAATGGACATGAATTCGTGCAAGCTCTGGGAGTTGGTGATGAACAGGGAAGCCCAGCTTGCTGCAGTCCATGGGGTTGCAAAGAGTCAGGCAAGACTGAGCAACTGAACAACAAAAAGTCACTGTTAGAGGCTCAGAACAGTCCTCAAGGAGGGGTATTAAGCCAGAAAAGTCAAGCTCCGTTTATCTGTGTAACTCTGGGTAAATTACATTGCGTCTCTGAGCCTGATTTACCTCATCTGTAAATGGAGGTAATGCTACTCTGAATTGTGGTAATGCTATGAATGTTCTGCAAAATAATGGATGTAAGGGAGACATTCACTAAAATTCCGTTTCCTGCCATTCTTTTCCCAGGCAGAGGTGGGTATATATGCCAAGATTCCAGGGGTGCCTAAATCCCTGGAATTTTCAGGCCCCTCGGCTGGCTGAGCACCAGGCTCCCACTCGGGGACTGACTCCATCTGTCCCTAGCAGAGGTGAGCATAGTCACCTGGGACTTCCCCAGCTGCTAGCAGACTTTCCAGGGTGAGCTCAGGGGACTTTCCTCTCCCCAGCCGGACAACTTCCAAGAGTAGAAAATGAGTGAGGCTGGTCCCTCAAGGATTGATCGTTGGTGTCTGGGCTGCTGATAAGGGGACTATGAGATAAACAGGAATAGTGACTCTCCCATTTTTGGAGATCTGGGCCTGGAATGGGGTTCTAAAATGGCCTCTTCCATGCCACAAATCTAGCACCTGAAAGGTGTCAGGGGAAGATAGCTGACCATCCATCCAAACCCAGGAGGTAGGTGTGAGTGGGGCCGCAGCACTGACCCTCATCAAATCAGCACTTTCTCCCAGCCAGGCAAGGAGAGGAGCAGGAAGAGTGGGACTGACTTGGGCTGTAGCTCTGGGTTTGCCATTGTTTTCTTATCTCCAAAGGATACACATTTAGAAAGGTTGGTGGTAGAAGGCATGAGGGGAGTGTTTCAGAGGTCATGAGCACAAAGCTTCTGCCCCAAAGAGGACCTTGGTGAGTGACTCAGCCTGTGTGAGCCTAAGCTCTCTGCTGTGCAAAATGGGGCAGGAGGACAGAGCTAATGGTTCCTGCCCGAGCACTGGCTTCAGAGGGAAGTTGTGAGTGTCTGATAACCCCTCTGATCTTGGTGACTTTCTGTTGCATCCCTACACTCCCCCCCCTCTCTCCACCTTCTTGTGTATTGGCACTCACACACAAAACACTCTCACACACACACACACACACATACACACATCATCCAGCCAGCAGGGCTAATTAGTTATACCTCCAAAACACACCCTGAATCTTGAACTTGACCACCCTTTGCAATCTCCACTTCCCTGGCTCAGTCACCATCATCTCTCATCCTCCTTTCCATGACCGTCTCCCTGGGCTTTTGATGCTCCTCTTGCTTCTCACATCCATTCTCTGTAGATCAGCCAAATGGATCATTTGAAAGGCCAACTGAATCTTGTCACTCCCCTGCTTTAAATACTCCAGTGACTCCAAAACAGACAGAAGAAAATCCAAACTCCTCTTCCTGGCACCCTAGCCCTGTGTGATATGGACTTCAGGCTCCTCCCACGCTTAACCTTGTCCCACAATCCCTCTCTGCCTCAGGGCCTTCGCACAGGCTATGTCCCCCCTCTGCTCCCCCTACCCCCCCACCCCAGGGAACACTGCCATTCCTGGCTTTGACTGTGCTTGTCTCTCCCTTCAGAACTCACTGTCTTCTGAGAGGGGGCCCTCCCTGATCACCCTTCCTATGAGAGCCTCTAGTCACTCTTGATCATTGGTAAAAGAGGCTTTTTTAAAGGTAAAATTATGATTCTCACCCAAATACAAAAAGAACACAAGTCAAATATTTCATTTAACTCAGCAATTTGTTAAAAAAAAAAAAAAGGCAAGATGTTACAACAGATTCAAAACACACATATACACTGACAATCAGAAATGATAGAATGGATTTATAATACAATTGTAAAAATGGCCAGTATCCACAGGGCAATAGTTAATTGCATTCCACTCCAACAAAATCTGCTTGCATTTCCATGACTAAGACTCATTTGTATGTTGTAGTAATGAAAGGTGCAGGCCCTAGACCTAAACAGGACTCGTGCCCCAGACAGGACACCCAGTTATCTGTCTTAGCCTATTTCAAGGTCTCTTGCAAGTTTCCTGACATCCTCTTTCTTGCACTTAGCGGCATTTTTTTTTTTTTTTTCCCGGCGCTCACCGCCCGGCAGGGCTGCGCCGTGACCTCCCCACTCCCCCTGCAGACTCGCCGGTACCCTGGGTCTGAGGCTGGACCGCACGCTGGACTAACCTGATGGAGCCCTTCTAAGCCACATATTGCTGTAAGAACTGGCCGGACGGGAGCGCGGGCCCCCTGCCCGGCGGGTACTCCCGGACAGCGTGGGGCTCCTCGGCCGCGCGGCCCGGTGCAGCGAGGGGGCGAGGACGCCGGGACGGGGGACGGGGCGGGGAGACGGGCCCCCAGGCCCCGCGCCCGCCCGGACCACGGGCCCTGGCCGCCACGCCCTCCCTGCGGTTCCGCCCGGGCGGGCCTGGGGTGCAGCTCCCCGGGGACCGCGCGCTCGGACTCGGGGCGGCCGGCGGGGGCGCGCCGGGCTTCCGGACGAGGCGGCGGCGGCGGCGCAGTGGCACCTCCGGACCTGCGGGCGGCGCTGCGGCGGAGGCGGCGCAGGCCCCGGCGGGAGGAGGAGCCGCTCGTGCGGCCGCGCCGCCGGGCCCGTCGTGCGTGCGTGCGTGCGTGCGTCCCTCCGTCCGCCCGTCCCCGAGTCCGTCCGCCCGGATCCGCGCCATGGCGCCTGGCGCGGTGCTGCCCCGGC
>SJYX01020981.1:55083-72742 GCA_006410675.1 Oreotragus oreotragus | reverse complement strand
AAAAGCTAGAATACTGTCAGAAGTGGGATTCGAACCCACGCCTCCAGGGGAGACTGCGACCTGAACGCAGCGCCTTAGACCGCTCGGCCATCCTGACTCCTGGAGCTAAGGTTTCCGTGGGATTCTATTTAAGTCACTCTTGGTGCGACGTGGCTTGGGAATTATTCAAATAATTCTGGGGTCTCTCGCGGCTGGAGATCTAGCCACACAGCCCCTCGTCATCCACAATCAATAACCACTGTACTGCCAAGATTTATCGTTACTCTTAAAGTAGTTCAGTCTTTTTACTACTTACATGTTTTAAAAGGAAACTGTAGCCTACACAGAAACGGAAAATTAGTTTCTCTTGCCATCAACAGGAAATAGCCATAAAAATAAATAACAATGGAAATGAAACTATATTATTGAATTCTAGTCACTTGCCAACGCTGTGACTAAGTTTTCACATTATTTTTAATGACTAAAATTACCTGAAAGGGTCTAGACTATTGTTGGGCCCCTGGGGGGAAGTGAGAGGAGGTCTAGAGGATTCTTTTTGGAACAGGATATTGTGGACTTTGCGTGGACTCCTCAATGGATTGAAGCCACTGCAATGGGCTTCTATTCCGCACGTGTTTAGGTGAAGCCTCATCAAGAAAGAGAAATTTGGCTTTTATACCTTTTTAATAAACTGAACGAAGGAAAAGCTAGAGAATGTTAAACTTGGAGAAGAGACCATTTATCTGTTTACAAAAGCCTGCCGTGTTTAAGGGGTTGGAATTGTGCCTGTTGAATCTTGCTGCAGGAACTGAGGCTTGATATGTAGGTGCAATGGGTGGGTAGTTACCACAGAGGAAGTTTTCCACAAGAAAGAGCTTGCTGAAAAGAAAATAAGCTGCCTGTGTAGACCGCGACATCCCCATCACAGGAGGCATTCAAGATAAGGCTGGACAGTCACTGCAGGAAAGCTGGTGAGGGGATTTGACGGTTCCCGTATTAGTCTCTTATTGCTGCTGTAACAAACTGCCACTATCTTATGGTTCTAGAGGTCAAAACTGTGTCCCTTCTGGTGGTTCTAGAGCAGTGGTTCCCAACCTTTTTGGCACCAGGGACCGGTTTCATGGAAGAAAATTTTTCTACTGACCAGGGGTGGGTGATGGTTTCGGGATGATTCATGCATATTACATTTACTGTGCAGTTTATTTCTATTATTATTACGTCAGCTCCACCTCAGATCATCAGGTATTAGCTCCCAGAGGTTGCTCTAGGAAATATCCATTTCCCTTCCCTTTCCACTCACATTCTTTGGCTTATACCCTCACATCACTCCACCTTCTGCTTCTGTCTTCAGGATGCCTTCTGTGCCTCTGACCCTCCTGTCTAACCTCTTGTCACCTAAAGCAAGTGTGGGAGCCCAAAGCACAGCGAGGCCAAACACACCTGAAGGTCATTTTGGAGCAGGGAAAGATTTATGGCAAGGGCCCTGCAAGGAGAAGAGGTGGGTCGTGCTCAGAAGGTCCGAACTTCCCAAAGGGTTCCAGGGAGGACGTTTATACGGGCACTTTAAGTAAGTGTGGGGAGGGCTGCAGGTTGTGTAACCTTCCTCTGATTGGTTGGTGGTGAGGAGACAGGGCGGTGTTCTAAGAACCTCTGTCATTCGCATTGTGGTTCCAGCCAGCGGGTGCTCAGCCTGAAATTACTATCCTCCTACGGCGCTTAGTTCCCGTAGAATTCAGAGATGAGTGTCAGGTTATTACATCACCAACAGGAGGAACCAAGAGCACACCCCAAGGCTGTGCTAAGGTTTCTTTCTGCACGCCCTCTCTCTAATTACTGTTTGAATCAGAGAAGGTCTTGGAGGCTGAAACCTTTTTCCTACAAACAATAAATGGGCGGGGGTAAAAAGAGAGAAATGCGGGGGGCAAAGAAAGGCCCTTGCATTTGCGGGGGGCGGGGGGCTCACAGGGTTCTGCAGTTTCAATTCCTCCTTTTCTTTGATATACCTCAGTGTTGATGGTCACAGGTATTGAATAGAGCGATCACTCATAAACTTGGCAGAGGAACTTGATTTCAGGGGAACTCAGTTTCATTACAAAGATTATTTATTTAAAATATATATGTATAATAAAATGTTTCTATTAAAGTCTCAAAGGCCATAGAAACATCAGGACCTGTGATTATCCCTGGGTGGTGGCATTTATTGTGATTTTTTTTTTCCTCATTGGTTACCTGCATGTGATATTTATATTTTGAACATGGGTTACTTGGGTAATTCTGTTTTAATTTAAAAAAAACAAAAAACAAAAAACTATCAGGAGGACTTTCCTGGTAGCTCAGTGGAAAAGAATCCTCCAATGCAGGAGACATTCATTTGGTCCCTGATCCAGGAAGATCCTACAGACCTTGGAGCAGCAAAGCCCAGGCACCACAATTACTGAGCTTGTGCTCTAGAGCCAGGGAATCGCACCCATGGAGCCCTCCTGCCCAGGCTACTGAAGCCGGAGCATCTAGAGCCTGTGCTCTGCTACAAGGAAGCCACTGCAGTGAGAAGTCCGCGCACCGAAGCTGAGTAGCCCCCACTCTCTGCAGCTAGAGAAAGCCCACAGAAGCTAGGAGTAGCCCCCACTCTCTGCAGCTAGAGAAAGCCCACCGAAGCTGAGTAGCTCCCACTCTCTGCAGCTAGAGAAAGCCCACTGAAGCTAGGAGTAGCCCCCACTCTCTGCAATTAGAGAAAGCCCACCCAGCAACGAAGACCCAGCAGTCAAATCATAAAAAATAATTAATTAAAAGAAAAAAAGTTTCAACTGTTAGGAAAACTGGAAAAGAATTTGAAAAAGACAGAATGATTTCTGGATGTTCTTTCAAATGAATATTAGGTGTTGTCTACAGCTGTTCTGTCTATTACAGAAGCCACTAATCACATGTAACTACAGAGCCTTTTGGATGTGTTGTCATCTTAGTGCAAAAAAAGAAATGCAAAATATCTCAATAAAAATGTTTATATTGATTACATGGATTTTGAGGGTTTTGTTTTGTTTTGTTTTTTTTGGCTAGGTCTTACAACTCGTAGGATCCCTGACCACAGATTAGAACCTGGGCCCCAAGGGCGCATAGCCATTGGCCCACCAGAGAAGTCCTTTGGCTATATGTATTCAGGTTTTTTGCGTGTGCTCCTCTAGTGACTTGTTTTTTTGTTTTTTTTTTTTGTTTTTTTTTTTTAAGGTAAGAAGTAGATTTATTCAGATACAGAGAGAAGCACACTCCACAGACAGTTGGGGCCATTGCAGAGAGAGAGTGTGGCTTGTTTTTTAATTTTTAAAATTGATTTATTTTAGTTGGAGGATCATTGCTTTATAATATTGTGTTGGTCTCTGCCATACATCAACATGAATCAGCCACAGGTATACGTATGTCCCCTTCCTCTTGAATCCCCCTCCCACCCCATAGCAGCCCTCTAGGTTGTCACAGAGCACTGGGTTTGTGACTTACACCAGCTATCGGTTTTACACAATACTGGACCTGTTTCCATGCTACTCTCTCAGTTCGTCCCACCTTCTCCTCCCACTGTGGCCACAAGCCTGTTCTCTACATCTGCGTCTCCACTGCTGCCCTGCAAATAGGCTCATCATGCCACCTTTCTAGATTCCTTATATATGTGGTTTTTTTTCTTTCTGACTTCACTCTGTAATAGGCTCTCATTTCATCTACCTCATTAGAACTGACTCAAATGTGTTCTTCTATGGCTGAGTAATATTCCTTTGTACATATGTACCAAAACTTCTTTATCCATTCATCATACTGTTTTAGTTTTTTAAAATTTAGTTCATAAATTTGCAAACAAATCTTATCCATAAAATGAAATCGATTCCACCCTTGGTAGAAGCCAGTTCTGCATCTATGAGCAAATTCACCTTAGCACTGCTGACTGTGACAGATACGTACATGTCTGTGTGTAGGTGCACATACTGCACTAGACAAACTTCACCACCGTCCATCTTCAGTGCTCTTTCCATCATGTCCAAGCACCATTCTGTTTTCTGTCTTTATTAACTTGACTGTTCTAGATAGCCCATATAAGTAGAATCACGTAATATTTGTCCTTTTGTGACTGACCTGTTTTGTTTATGATAATGTCTTCAAGGTTTGGTTCTTCCTCGCTGACTCAGTGGTGAAGAAGCCGCCTACACTGCAGGAGACATGGGTTCAGTCCCCTGGTCAGGAAGGGCCCCTGGAGAAGGAGATGGCAGCCCGTCCCAGTACTCTTGACTGGGAAATCCCACGGACAGAGGAGCCTGGCGGGCTACAGTCTATGGGGCTGCAAAGAGCTGGTGGACACAAATAAGGGACTAAACAGCAACAAACTTCAAAGTGTATTCATAGCATGTGTCAGAATTTCCTTCCTTTTAGAGGCTGAATAATGTTCCATTGTACATCTATACTACACTTTGCTTTTTCCATGTATACTACATTCATCTATTCATCTGTAGATAAACACTTCGGTTGCTTCCATGATTTAAAAAAAAATTTTATCTATTGATGCATAGTTGGTTCACAATGGTGTGCCGATCTCTGCTGTACAGCAACGTGACTCAGTTATACACATAAATACTGATGCATATTTATATATTCTTTTCCATTATGGTTTATCACAGGATACTGAATATAGTTCCCTGTGCTATACAGCAGGACCTTATTGTTTATCCATTCTAAAGGTAACAGCTCAACAGGTAAGGAATCTGCCTGCTCTTCAAGAGACACAAGAGACTCAGGCTTGATCCCTGGGTTGGGAAGATCTGCTGGAGAAGGAAATGGGAAACCACTCCAGTATGCTTGCCTGGAAAATTCCATGGACAGAGGAGCCTGGTAGGCTGCAGTCCATGGGGTCGCTAAGAGTCGGACACGACTGAGCGACTTCACTTTCAATTTTCACTTTCATGCATAGGAGAAGGCAATGGCACCCCACTCCAGTACTATTGCCTGGAAAATCCCATGGACGGAGGAGCCTGGTGGGCTGCAGTCCATGAGGTGTGAAGAGTCAGACACGACTGAGTGACTTCACTTTCACTTTTCACTTTGATGCATTGGAGAAGGAAATGGCAACCCACTCCAGTGTTCTTGCCTGGAGAATCCCAGAGACAGGGGAGCCTGGTGGGCTGCCGTCTATGGGGTTGCAAAGAGTCGGACATGACTGAAGCGACGCAGCAGCAGCAGCAGCATACATATTTATCAAAATGGCACAGAGTGCAAGAAACAAAGTAGAAAAAAACCATACTGATCTTGGGTGGTCTCAGTTGGCAACAGCTTAATCTCAGTTTCCCCCCGAATCGGAGATTGAAGCCAGCCCATGGCAGTGAGAGCACGGAATCCTGACAACTAGACCACAAGGGCCAGTGGCTAGTGACAAGACCCTGGCTTGTCTGCTCGGTGGGAATGAATTTCGACAAAGGGACAGAAACAAGTAAAATAGTGAAACAGGTAAAATATTTATTAGGAGGGGGAAAAAGTAAGTGTGAATAGGCACACATGAACTGGCTCAGAGAGCAGCAGCACAACAGAGTCTATATTTGGTATAACTTAGTGTCCTCCCCTGTTTGGGGTACACATGTCTTAGCCAAGACAGAATCCAGGAGCCTCTGGGAAGGTTGACACCACCTATTATGGGGTGGCATCACCAAGGAGCCTTTCTGTAAATGTGTAGTCGGGAAGGTCTTCTTGACCTCACGAATGAGAAACATGTGGTCTTTATCTTTCATCCAAGCAGGATTCAGCTCTTCCTTGTACCTACCGTTATTTTTATTTTGGAGTATCTTTCCACAGGGGACAGACTCAGCTGCTCAGCCTGGGGCCTCAATAGCAACACAGAAAATAACCGTGGGGAGGGGGGATCCAAAATATAAAAGGAGCTCTTAAAAAAAAAAAAAATGAGCGGGGACCTGGCCGGGTTTACCCGGGAGCGAAGCCGTGGTCAGATCCGGTCTCCCGCCCCCGAGCCGCCGCAGAAGGCCCGGGGCCCCCAGCATCTGCCGCCGCCTTCCGCAGGCCCCAGGCTCTGGGGGAGCCGGGACCCGGCGCCTGCATGCGCTCCACCTCCCGGCCCAGATCTCAGCGCCCGGATCCTGAGCGAGCCCCTCAAGCACGCCGACTTCTTCAACGTCAAGGAGCTGTTTTCCGTGCGGAGTCTCTTCCACGCCCGCGTGCACCTGGGCCACAAGGCCGGCTGTCGGCACAGGTGACCGTGGGCCTCGTGGCTGTGGCTCGTCCAGGGCGCTCGGGCCCCCGCCTTGAGGTCCAGGCCCCTCTCTCCAGTTTTCAGAGAGAGTCCCCCCTTTTCCTCCGTATAGGATCGTGGAGCCCCTGGGAGGGATGGGTGCTTAGTCTCAGAATCAGTTGCTCCCCCCGCCCCCGAGCCTCCTGTGGGGCTCATGGTCCTCGGCAGGGGCGGGCCGGTCGGTCTTGTAGGTCATGTAAGCCGGCGATGGACGGGGGCTGGCAAGGCCACCCCCTTGGAGGGACGTCCCAAGGGCAGGCTGAGGAGCGGTGACTGGCCATCCTTTCGGGTGGCCGTTGTGAGGGCCTGGTTGAGAGTGGACTGGGGGGCAGGGGGGAGGTGGGGGGGAGCGGTGGCTGCCTGGGCAGAGCCGCAGCAGTGGCTGGACCTGGGGTGGTGGGGGCGGGGAGCCGAGCAGAGCGGTGTCTGTTTTTCACATTGGAAACTTAGGTCCCGAGCGGGTGACGCTTTGGCCACCCCAGGGCAGTGTCACACAGCTGCCCTTGGAGGAAGCAGCCTGGACCAGGGGCGCCACAGCAGGGCCTTCAGAGGGCGTGTGAGGCAGAAGGGCAGGGGCATCCTGGCGTCTGGGGGAGGGGGAGGGGCCGGAAAGTGCGAGGGTGCCCGCTGGGGTTCTTCCCGGAAATCTCCCGCGCTGAGGGCGCTGGGCCTGTGGGGAGGACAGAATCCAGATGGCAGTGAGCAGGAGCGTGAACGGGGTAGGGGGAGACGGACCACGAGGGCGCACTCTGGCACCCGGCCCCTCTGCTAGGCCCGCAGGTCTGTGCCGCGTGGTTCCCCTCTGAGGCCTGGCTGGTTCCTGCTCCAGCCGGCGCCCCTGCCCTGCTGGTCCCCCGGCCCTGGGTGGTCTCCGTGGTAAAGCTGTAATAACAAGGGTGGCTGCCAGGTAGGCAGCCCTGGGCAGGACACTGGACATCACCTGTGAGCGTCCAGACATCCCTGTGGGGTCTTTTCTGTTAGGGTCACCACATGACGAGGTACGGGTTCAGAGGGTAGAGTCCTCCGGCCCGAGACGTGGACACGGCCTGCAGCCCAGCCTGCTGTGTTGGTCCCGCCTCCCGACTGCTCCTGGTGGTCACTCCTGGGGCGGGGTCCTCGCTGTGTCATCATGGGGAAGGCTGCAGATAGTACTGGCCCCGGGGCGGTGGGGTGTGGGGCGCAGGACAAGCGAGGGCGGGGGGAGGTGGCTGCAGGCGGCTCACGCCGGCCGTGCGTCCGCTAGGTTCATGGAGCCATACATCTTTGGGAGCCGCCTGGGCCAGGACATCATTGACCTGGAGCAGACGGCCACGCACCTGCAGCTCGCCCTGAACTTCACGGCCCACGTGGCCTTCCGCGGGGGCATCATCCTGTTCGTGAGCCGCGCCCGGCAGTTCTCACACCTGATCGAGAGCACGGCCCGGAGCTGCGGTGAGTACGCCCACACGCGGTACTTCAAGGGCGGCCTGCTGACCAACGCGCCCCTCTTGCTCGGCCCCCGGGTCCGCCTGCCGGACCTCATCATCTTCCTGCACACACTCAACAACGTCTTTGAGCCCCATGTGGCCGTGAGGGACGCGGCCAAGATGAACATCCCCACCGTGGGCGTCGTGGACACCAACTGCAACCCCTGCCTCATCACCTACCCCGTTCCCGGCAACGACGACTCGCCGCCGGCTGTGCAGCTCTTCTGCCGGCTCTTCCAGACGGCGGTCGTCCGGGCCAAGGAGAAGCGCCTGCAGCTCGAGGCCCTGCACCGGCCGGAGGGCGCCCCGGGCCCCCACCCAGCCGACCCCGCTGCCCCGGGAGCACCTTCCCTGGGAGCTCAGGCCGCTCCCCCTGACCCGCCCAACCTCCTCCTGGCGGAAAGGAGCAGCGTGTCCTGAGCTGGGAGCGCCTCCAGACCTTCCAGGCTTTGGGCCCCTGCTGCTAGGAACTGCACTCAGCAGCGGCCCCCTGGGGGGCTCACCCAGCAGGGGCCTGTCCGCAAAGGACCCCTAAGAAAACACCGCGTCCCCAGAGCGTGGAGCCCTTGTGTCCACCCTGAGATGAGCCCATGTTAGGCACGTCCACACGGCGGGCCGACTCTTCTCACGACCCGGGTCGGGCTGCTGTGCGGCCTCCTGGTTTCAGGGGCTGGTTTGTAATGTGAGGCTGCAGGGTGAGCACTTCAGATGATCCCATCTTGGCTGGGCCAGGCAGAGCGAAGCAGACAGCATGGTTGCCGCAGAATAAAGCTTGGATCCGGGCAGGATGGGGCCCGGGCCCCTGGTCCTGCAGTCTGTTCTGTGTGGCCTCTCTCCATCAGTGCCCACAGGGCACGCAAGGCTCCCCGCTGCCCCCGGGTCTCTGAGCCTCAGTGGACCGGCGGCTTGTGGCCATGGGCTCAGCAGGGCATAGAGGCCTGGTGACCCCCCACTCCCTGGACAGGCCTCCTCCGCATGGGCGGGGTGGGGGCCCCTGTTCAAAGGGACCTCTCGATGGTCCTCATCACGGGACCCCCCCTGGGCAGCACTTGCGTTCCTGGACAGGGTGTGGGCCTCCCAGGGCCCCGCCTCGGCTCCCAGGATACTTGATGCCCCAGGAACCTGTCTGGTGGGGTGGACGGAACCACGGCAGTGGACGGGGGCAACGAGATGCCCCAGGGCCTACTCTGCCTTGGAGGTGGGGGGTGCACAGTGGAGGTCCCGGTGTTTTCTGGAAGGGTCTCCCATTCGGAAGGTGAGGGAGTCGCGTGGCACTGCTTTAATTTGGGAGCACGGGATGGAGATGCTAAGAGGCTGGCGGACTGAGGGGCCCCGACAGGCTCTCCCACCACAGAGTGCCTCCCTCGGAGTGTGGGTGCACGCGCCCGAGCTCGGTGGCAGAGCTCTGCAGGAAGGGTCCCTCTGCGCCGGGGGGTGCCAGCGTACGCAGCTGAGGCCCTTGGGGCCAGTACAGTGAGAGGCGGCTCACTGGCCGTAGACGGGCCTCCTCAGGGCAGAGGGTCCCCACGCCCTTCAGAAGCAGGCCATCTAGGGAAGGCGACAGGGCAGGGGGACGGAGGACACTCGGGGTCACGGGCAGCTGAGATGCGGGGCCGGGCCGAGGGGAGCAGCCCTACCACCCCTGTTTCCTGGCGGTCCGCACGGCCCCAGGCGCCTCCCCCTGAGAATCCTCTGGAACTTGTGCAGGACACAGGCTGGCGAAGACCAGCAGGGATGGCGGGAGCGTCTGGGGCGCCGGCTGTGCCGCCTACCCTGGGGCGCTTGTAGCTGTGGGCACGGGTGGTCGCCCTGAGCGGGGCACTCACCAGCCAGGCGACCCGGGTGAGCTGGACAGCCTAGGTGCACAGGCCCAGCAGGGAGGTGTGCAGCTGGGCTGAGAGCCGGCCCAGGCCCTCCCGGGGGGCGCGGCGCAGGCTCCCATCCTGGTTGGGGTCGGCGTCCCACCAGGCGGCACAGCTGTCGGTACCTGTGCCTCCTCACAGCCGCCTCTGCGTACAGAGACATCCGCCCAGCAGGACGGACCCCGGAGAGGCCGCCTGGAGACAGACCCGAGAGTCCGGGAGCTTCGAGGCTGGCGGTGAAGGCCTCCCCTCCTGCTGCCCGTCGGACCTGCCCTGGCTGGCTGGTGTCCCGGGGCCCAGGAGAACCGGGTCCGGGGGGACCTGGAGCCAGAGCGGGTGAGGCAGGCGCACCAGGCCACAAAGGCTCGGGTGGGCGTGGAGGGCGCTCCAGGCCCGGGGACCTGGGGCCAGACGCCACCTGGCCCCGCCCCCGCGTCCAGCACAGACCTTCGCCTCCAGGCCCAGGCCCAACCCAAGGAGCTGGGCTCCCCTCCACCCCCCGACGCCGTCCACACCTGGCCCTGGTCGTGTGCCGAGGCGATTCTTTCCATTTCAGGATGTGAGCCCGAGTATTCTCGCTGTTTGCATTTTGAACTGTCCCGCTTTGTCTGAAAATGAGCCCTGTGTGTAAATGGATCCTCACCGAAGTTGGATGAGCCCCTCGGGGTGGGGATGGGCACAGCCGACCCCCTGGAGAAGCCGCGGGAGCACTTGGCAAGTCCTGGGCCCGCCTTCCCCCCCGCCCTGCAGGTCCGGGACCCGCCTTCCCCCTGCCTAGCAGATCCGGGACCTGCCTTCCCCCCGGCACTGCAAGTACTGGACCCGCCTTCTCCCCGCCCAGCAGGACCGGGAGTCGCAGTTCAAGAGGCGAGCGCCCCGCCCCCCCGGCCCTGCGGCCGCGCGACCGGCTGTGTGGCTTGGGAAAGTCTCTACCTCTCTGAGCCGCTCCGCACGCGTGGACGGTGCGGCCTCGCGCCTGGCCCTGCGGAAAAGCCTCCTGCGGGACGGGGTTTTTGTTGAGCTTTTCCTCCCCCGTGAAGAAGCTCTCTGCCTCCAGCCCTTGAGCAGAGCCGTCTGGCCATTTGTTAAGGAAGTTTGGGATCCTATCTCGGGGTCCCCTCCAGGGAGCAGCCGGAGCAGGGATCGCTGGGGTCTGGCAGAGAGCCCCAGGGCCCCTCGGGTGTCTGTGAGGTGCTGGTTGGGGCTCACTCATTCAGCAAATCCGTGTGCAGCACCTACTGTGTGCAGCGAAGCCAGGCCGGAGCAATGAACAGAACAGGCGTGGCCCTCCCTGCCCTCCTGCAGTTCCCTTTCCAGGGTGGGGGCAGAGTGGGGCGGGGGCAGACAGGAGTGAGTCGGGCTCCCGCAGGAGGGGAGAGGTGGTCGCAGTGGACAGAGGGCTCCCTCCAGCCGAGACTGCCCGCCCCGCCTGCTGACCCGGCCTTGGCGTCCAGATGGGCGGGGCGAGCCCAGAAGCCCGGCCCCCAGGGGGTGCCAGGGGAAGCCGGAGAGGAAGGAAAGGCCAGGCCCTGACGCTGCTGCCCGCCCGCCCGCCCCCAGTGCCGTCTCCTCCATCCTGGGCACCCGGCTGGACCCGTACTCGGAGGACTTCTGTCAGCCCCCCGACCTCCCCTGCCTCAGGCAGCTGCCACTCAACATGCCCGGCTCCAACCTGGAGCGCCGGGCCCGCCTTCTTCCTGCGCAGAGCCGGCGGGGGGGCCGGGCCGGGGGACACGGCGGGAGCAGAGGCTGGGCTCAGACAGCCCGTGTGGGGACCACCGTCGGGGACCGCGGTCTGGCGCTTCTGGCGTAGGCGGCGGGATGTTCCCCGCCTTTGGAAGGCGGGCTCGGGGACCTCCTGCAGCTTGCCCGCTTCTCAGGATATGGAGCCGGCCCCAGCAGCAGCCCTGGCACAACCCGCAGACCTCGATCGGCGGCCGAAGCAGCAGCAGATGAAGCCGGCCCCGGAGCCGGAGGCGCCCCGTCAGCGTCTGGAGGGACCGCCGAGCAGGAGCGCCCAGGGCTGCACCGCGGCGGCGGCACCTGCTCCCGAGGGGACGCTGACCGCCGGGGCCCGCCGCCGCGCCGGAGACCAGTCTACCCGGTGCCCCGCCCCAGACTTCCGCTGCCTTCCCGGCCGCCGCCTCTGCTTTTAATCTTATTATTTCATTTCCTATCATTTGTGGTGCCTTTTGTTTTTCTTTTATCTCTCTTAATCGGAGAATAATTCCAATATTGGGGTGGGTTTTCTTATGCATCAGCATGAGCTGGCCACAGGCACACGTGTGTCCCCCGTCCTGAACCTGCCTCCCGCCTCCCCAGAGCACTGGCGTGGGTGCCCCGCTTCACGCATCCAGCTCGCACGGCCCGTCGACCTTAGGTGTGGCAATGTGCCCCTTTCAGGGCCATCCTCGCAAATCATCCCGCCCTCGTCTGCTCCCGAGTCCGAAGGCTGTTCTCTCCGTCCGTGCCTCCCCTGCTGCCTTGCGTGCAGAGCTGGCATCGCCATCTGTCTCAGTTCCACATGTGGGCACCAACGTACAGTGTCACGCCTTCACAGAAGCGAGCCTTTTTCCCTTTGGGTTGTGCGCTTCTGGAGTCTACAGCCCTCCCCACGGCCTCGGGCGGACGGGTTTCCTCCCGAGAAGGGAACCCAAAGCGCTCACTGCGCCCCTTCTCCCCCAGCCCTAACCTGCTACCTCTCTGCTCTTTCCCTGTTCTGGATGTTTCCTGTGAACAGAATCATACAAGGTCGCTTTTTGTATCAGCCACATATTTTAAGAGGAGAGTAGTTAACTTTTGTTTTCTTTTTTAATTGAAAGTAGCATTTTTGTTATATGAAAGGGAAATTTCAGGTGAGTTAAAGATAAGATATACAAACTGAAGTCGTTTTTGTGAATACATGCACAGCCTCAGGGTGGAGACCCCTGCTCTAAGCGTGGCCCCAGAGCCAGAAGACAGGGAAGCGCCTGGCTCCTCCTGCGGCCGAGAGCTGGGAGGACAGACCGCGAGCCAGGATGACGCCCCTCGCGTCCCAGGGCCA
Source organism: Oreotragus oreotragus (assembly GCA_006410675.1). Classification (NCBI taxonomy): domain Eukaryota; kingdom Metazoa; phylum Chordata; class Mammalia; order Artiodactyla; family Bovidae; genus Oreotragus; species Oreotragus oreotragus. The sequence continues at coordinate 60,124 of SJYX01020981.1, read as the reverse complement.
GAGAGCGGCTTGACACCCCTGTGGTCCCCAGGTCTTGAAAGTCGGTTCTAAAAAGGAACAGAGGACAGACAAGGGCGCGTCTAACAGGAGGCGACGCACGTGGTTGGTGCATTTGAGACGCTCGGCCTCCCGGCGACACCAGAACGTAAACACGAGACGGCAGGGTCGCCCCTGCCCTGCGGGTTTCCAGGCTGCTGACGACCAGCACTGGGGACAACGTGAGGAGGCCAGCGGACCCCCTGCAGGGAGGTGTGGAGGACACACCTCTCGGGAGAACCATGCCTGGGACTCCAGGGCTCCACAGGTGCATCCCTTTACCTGCAGCGCGACCCCTGGGAGCTCACCCACAGGGCTCCTCATGTAATGCGTGTGCACACGTGTGCCTGTGCACCTGGGGCTGTCAGGGGGGAGGACCCCAGGGGCGTGTACCTGCAGAGCGACTCCTGGGAGCTCACCCTAGGAGTCCTCACAGTTTTTCACATCTGCATTGTCAAGAGTCTCCATCACGGCACCAGTTGAGATAGCAGGGGCCTGGAAACACTCGTGTCTGTGGAGGGGGGACGGGATCTACCAGGCGTGGTCCGCATGGACGAGTGAATGCCCCGCAGCTGCTAAAGTGGGTGGCGGCAGAGAGATTCCAGGGTGGTCCTACCTGAGACACGTGGCCCAGCCCTCTGCATCCAGGATCCTGGCTGTGAGACCTGGATGTGATGTCAACAGGGAGACACACAGAGATGTGCATGGATCTGCCTGTGAGAGACAGAGATAGAAGGAGAGAGACAGTGCAGAGGCCTCCGGGAGGATGTTCAGGCCACACCTGCTCTGGGTGGCATTTAAATTTGTCATAAACTGTGTGTGTGTGTGTGTGTGTGCGTGTCTTTCCGTGTGTGCACAGGCACACAGAATTTTGTCGTGTGCAGACCCGTGCTACATGGCTGTGTGGCGTGTGAGTGTACGTGTGTGCACATGTGTAAACGCGTGTGCGTGTGCTGTGCTGATGTGTGTCTCCTGTGCACACTCACATGTGTACATACGTCTGTCTGTGTGCATGTGTGTGTCTGTGAGTGTGCGTGTCTGCCTGAGCACAGGTAGGGGAAGGCTCCAGACCGTACCCACACTGCACAGCTCTTAACTCCAGGGGCGGGTGGTCCCATTCCCCCCAGACCCCAGAACCTTCTATGACCCCTCCCCCGTGCAGCCGCCCTGCTGGGGGCGCATCACCCTGGGGTCACGAGAAGCCGGGGATCCCCTCCTGTGTGTCCCCCCGCTGCTCCCGAGGGGCTCAGCCCTCCTGAGAGGTCCCCCCGCTGCTCCCGAGGGGCTCAGCCCTCCTGAGAGGTCCCCCCGCTGCTTCCGAGGGGCTCAGCCCTTCTGTGTGTCCCCTCTCTGCTCCCAAGGGGCTCGGCCCTTCTGTGTGTCCCCCCTCTGCTCCCAAGGGGCTCAGCCCTCCTGAGAGGTCCCCCCGCTGCTCCCGAGGGGCTCAGCCCTTCTGTGTGTCCCCCCTCTGCTCCCAAGGGGCTCGGCCCTTCTGTGTGTCCCCCCGCTGCTCCCGAGGGGCTCGGCCCTTCTGTGTGTCTTCTGCTTGTGGCTCCTCACATGCAATGGCCCCTCCTTGCTGTCAGATGGCAGGAAGAAACGTCTGCTCCATGCAGTCAGCCTGGCATGGGCACTGCCCCCTGAGAGGCCCCAGAACCGTCCTTCTCTCTGGTCCTGGCAGCACCACCTGTGTGCCCTTCCTGGCCAGATGATGCCCAGGTGAGGCTCGTGGCAAAGACCTGAAGGTTCGGCTGGACCAGGGGGCCGGTCAGCTCAGCGTGAGACGGAGACAACCCTGCTGATCCCAGGGCCCAGTGTCATCACCCCTGATACGGGGAGGGGGCGGGAGGGGCCGGGCAGGGAGGACGTGGGGTGGGCGGTCAGAAGACCCGGCGCAGGGGCTCCCCGGGACACCCCCACACTGGTGAGGGGCTCGCACTCCGCAAACCCCCTGTCTGGTGCCTCCTTGTCAGGAGGAAGAACTCAGAGTGCCCAGGGCCCCTCGTCCGCCTGGGGTCCTGCCGTGTCCAGGAGGCCCTGGCGAGCTGGCCGCCCCTCTGGGGAATCTCACCGACCCTGAGTGGAGGGACCCCTTGTCCCCAGGGAGGCTGGGCTGGGATCCGCCTCCCACCACGAGAAAGGAGACCCTGGTCGCCATCGGCTGGCTCTCAGGCAGCACGTTGCCAGGCCCCAGCGGGATCTGGGGAAACGGCGGGGTCGGCGTCAGAAGAGGCCAGAGGTTCCTGCTGACGCGGTCCCCTCTCCAGGGGCAGCGCCTGTGTGCAGCCAGGCCTGGGTGGGGGGACCAGCAGTCGTCCGGGTCTGGGGCCCAGTGTCGGGCCGTCCTTGTCCTGTGCGCCTGGGCCAGCCTGGTCCCCCTCACTCCCACCTCGGCCTCCAGCTTGTGGGGGCCTGGGGGGCTGGGCGATCCCCACCTGCACACGTGTCCCCATCTGGGCCTGGGGCTGACCCTGCCACCTCTCCCTTCCCTGCCGGGAGCCTGTGTGAGGAATCCTGCCTGTGACAAAGGTCATGAGGAAGGAAGCCCGACAGAACGCAAAGGCGTGGTGCGGCTTCGGGGGTCCCCCTGGGCTTTCCTGAGTATCTGCCCCAAAACCAGACCCTGCCTGCCTTCTTGTACCGTGCTTTCCCACTCTTCTGACATTCTCTGGAAAAAAGTTAACTCCGGGCTTCAGTCTCCTGCAAAAGAATGTCTCGGCTTAAAACCCCCTCTGATGGGTCTCTAACTTGCCTAACAGTTGGAGACTTTTTGCAACTTGTGAATTGTTTACAGCCCCCCAACCACGAGAGGCATGACGCTTAGAGCATCTTAGAGACACAGAGCCTTTTCTAAAAAGCTAAACATTATATTGGTGACGGGTTTTCACTCTTGACTCAAAGACTGCCACCAGGCCTCCATATTCTTTATCTTTTAGGCACCTGAAGGATGTTAATCAATGTAATTGGGATATAGAAATAGGAATATAGTAGTTTTGATGTTAACAACACTAGACTTTTGAGTTAATTACTTTTCTTTGTTATAAATCACTGTACTCCCTTTCATTGTTATAAATTGTTGTGTCCTTGCTATGTAAGAATGTAACTTTATTTAGTGCTTTCTGAGAGTGACACCAAACTTTGGGAAGATCAACACTAATAAGTCTTCTGGTTGACAAACCCTTATCAGAAAAAAGGCCGTAAAATGTTAATTGGCCCTCTGGCTAGAAGATGATGTAAATCACCTAAGACTTGTGTATACAACTAGGTATGCAGAGAGAAAGCCTGGTTTTGATAAGAGTCGGGGCTGCTGATGCTGCATAATTTTATATTATCCATTGATGTCTATGTACAAAAAAAGGTATAAAAGACCTTTCTGGACAATAGGGGATGGGCCAGTTGCTGGACTGGTTTCCCCTGTGTCTCCTCTTTAATTTCTGGCTGAATTCCCATATGGGGCGTGGAGGCTCGCCATGTCTACTTACTTGCCTTGGCTTCTAAGATCCGTAAGAGAGGGAGCCCAAGGCGGGGCACCCTCCAATATTCAAATGGACGCCGGTGGCCTAACGTAGATGGTGCAAACTTCTTGTCTCGAACTTTTATTGGCTTTCCACGTAAACCAAGTTATTCAGCCTCTTTTCTCCACTTAATTTTCCTACTATACTATTTCTTCTTAATCTAATCTTATATTTCTACTTAAATAAATAAATAAGTTTTTCCTCACCTACGCTGTTCACCCTTTGAATTACCCTGGATCCACCGGGGGTGGACCCCGGCACTTCCCCCAACCACAGGACCACCCAAAGCCTGCGCTCCTTGGCATCAGACCCCCTCCTCCAACTATGGGACCACCCAAAGCCTGTGCTCCTGGGCATCAGACCCCTCCCCCAAACACACAACCACCCAAACCTGGGCTCTTAGGTATCACAGCCCTCTCCCTAACCATGAGATCACCCAAACCTGCACTCGTGGGTGTCAGATCCCTCCCCCCAACCATACAACCACCCAAACCTGCGCTCGTGGGCATCACATCCCTTTCCCATCCTCATGACCACCCAAACCTGCGCTCGTGGGCATCAGACCTGCAGAGACCACCCGGGACCTCGGGCAGAGCTGCCAGCACCTGCTTCTCCCCGGACCCCCAGGCCCATTGGACAGAGACACACACCACGGGGACCCAGGACAGGAGCGGGTCTTCTGGTCCTTCCTGCAAGGCTTCCACCTCCCTGTCCTCCCCGCTCACCCACCGAGGGGCCCCACAGACAGGCAGAGGCCCCGGGGAAGTTGAAGCCTTTTATTTGAAGCCAGGAGAGGGGAGGGAGGGCTGGGCAAGAAAGCGGGGCGGGGGAGCAGAGGGTGGGGAGGCCCAGGTCCCAGGGGCTCCTCCCACATCCTGCAGGATGGGGGTCCTGATGGCGCTGCCATGGAGCCTGGTGCCCTCTGCCCTGGAGAGGAAGGGAAAGGTCATGGAGGAAGGGGGCAGACGAGGCCCTCCCTGCCCCCAGGGCTGCAGTGTGGCGGGGCGGAATGCACCTCCCACCGGGGGCACAGCTGGGCGGGCACAGATGTCCTGAGTTACCCAACAGTGAGCCCTGAGCACAGAGAGGGCACCTACGTGTGGAGTGCAGCCCAGGAACAGACCCTGCAGGGCGGGGCCAGCCGGAGGGGCTCTCAGAGCAGAGACGCCACCTCCTGGCCATGCGGGGTCCCTCCTGCCTGCCCTGGGGAGCCTGGTGGACCCTAACGCCCCACTGAACCGAGACCCTCGACTGCTTCAAGGACCACTCACCCTAGTCACTTTCAGGCTTGCAGCTTTCTGTAGAGACCAAGACAAACCCAGGAGTGAGGAGACGCCCCGCACAGGGGCCCATACCCCTCACCGCCCGCAGCCGGACGTGGGTCACGGAGACCCAGAGCGGGGCCCCCGGGGCTCCCTGTGACCCCTCACAGCACTGATGTCTCCCCACAGAGGGGCCGGGGAGGGGTGGGAGGGGGCGGAGGGAGGGAT
>SJYX01020981.1:0-53586 GCA_006410675.1 Oreotragus oreotragus | reverse complement strand
GGGGCCCCGCTCTGGGTCTCCGTGACCCACGTCTGGCTGCGGGCGGTGAGGGGTATGGGCCCCTGTGCGGGGCGTCTCCTCACTCCTGGGTTTGTCTTGGTCTCTACAGAAAGCTGCAAGCCTGAAAGTGACTAGGGTGAGTGGTCCTTGAAGCAGTCGAGGGTCTCAGTTTAGTGGGGTGTTAGGGTCCACTAGGCTCCCCAGGGCAGGCAGGAGGGACCCCACGTGGCCAGGAGGCAGCGTCTCTGCTCTGAGGGCCCCTCCGGCCGGCCCCGCCCTGCAGGGTCTGTTCCTGGGCTGCACTCCACACGTAGGTGTCCTCTCTGTGCTCAGGGCTCACTGTTGGGTAACTCAGGACACCTGTGCCCACCCAGCTGTGCCCCCGGTGAAAGGTGCATTCCGCCCCCCACACTGCAGCCCTGGGGGCAGGGAGAGCCCGTCTGCCCCCTTCCTCCATGACCTTTCCCTTCCTCTCCAGGCAGGGGGCACCAGGCTCCACAGCAGCCCCTGGCAGCGCTATCAGGACCCGCCATCCTGCAGGATGTGGGAGGAGCCCCTGGGACCTGGGCCTCCCCACCCTCTGCTCCCCCACCCCGCTTTCTTGCCCAGCCCTCCCTCCCCTCTCCTGGCTTCAAATAAAAGGCTTCAACTTCCCCGGGGCCTCTGCCTGTCTGTGGGGCCCCTCGGTGGGTGAGCGGGGAGGACAGGGAGGTGGAAGCCTTGCAGGAAGGACCAGAAGACCCGCTCCTGTCCTGGGTCCCCGTGGTGTATGTCTCTGTCTGATGGGCCTGGGGGTCCGGGGAGAAGCAGGTGCTGGCAGCTCTGCCCGAGATCCTGGGTGGTCTCTGCAGGTCTGATGCCCACGAGCGCAGGTTTGGGTGGTCATGAGGATGGGAGAGGGATGTGATGCCCACTAGCACAGGTTTGGGTGGTTGTATGGTTGGGGGAAGGGATCTGACCCACGAGTGCAGGTTTGGGTGGTCCCGTGGTTAGGAGGAGGGCTGTGATACCTACAAGCCCAGGTTTGGGTAGTTGTGTGGTTGAGAGGAGGGGTCTGATGCCCAGGAGCACAGGCTTTGGGTGGTCCCATGGTTAAGGGAAGGGGTCTGATGCCCAGGAGCACAGGCTTTGGGTGGTCCCGTGGTTGGGGAGGGGTCTGATGCCCAGGAGCACAGGCTTTGGGTGGTCCCGTGGTTGGGGAAGGTGTGAGAGTGTCAGGGTCAGCCCCAGGCCCAGGTGGGAACACGTGTGCAGGTGGGGATCGCCAGGCCCCTGGGCCCCCGCAAGCTGGAGGTTGAGGTGGAAGTGAGGGGGGCCAGGCTGGCCCAGGCGCACAGGTCAAGGATGGCCCGACACTGGGCCCCAGACCCGGACGACTCTGCTGGTCCCTCCACCCAGGCCTGGCTGCACACAGGCGCTGCCCCTGGGGAGGGGACCACGTTAGCAGAGACCTCTGGCCTCTTCTGACGGTGACCCCGCAGTTTCCCCAGATCCCGCTGGGGCCTGGCAATGTGCTGCCTGACAGCCAGCTGATGGCGACCAGGGTCTCCTTTCTCGTGGTGGGAGGCGGATCCCAGCCCAGCCTCCCTGGAGACTGGGGACAATGGGTCCCTCCACACAGGGTTGGTGAGATTCCCCGAGTCTCAGCCCCCGCACCAGGCCCCAGTGGGGGCGGCCAGCTCTCCCAGGCCCTCCTGGACACAGCAGGCCCCACGTGGAGATACCAGGTTCCGGGCACTCGGAGTGTTCCTTCCTGACAAGGAGACACCGGGCAGGGGTCCCCCTGCGGTGTGAGCCTCTCATCAATGTGGGGGCTCCTGGGGCCCAGACCATCGCAGGCCTTGGTGGCATATGTCCACTTTCTGTCGTGACAACTCTCCTGGCCCCACTGTCCCTGCAACGGTGCAAGACCATCACGCCGGGAGCCCAACTGGGGGTAACGGTGAAGGCTGCCTGGTCCTCGGGCTCCTGTCTTGGGGTCCGGGCCGGGCACCATCTGTCCACGTGGTACTGACCCGTCCCTAATCGATGGGTCCCCTCTGATCTGGCTCTCCCCTGGGAAGCAGAGAAGCGGCCGGGAGCTGGCAGGGCCAGGGCTCAGAGTCCTGATATTTGGGGCTAAGACTTGTGGTGGGGGTGTGAAGACCTGCCTGGTGACAGTCCTGCTCAGACCTGCCCAGGAGGCCTCCCTCCACCTCACCTGGAGAAACCTGGGCCAAGCTGGGGGGCCCTGCATCCAGCTCCAGCTTCTGTGGAGACTGTTTTAGGGGTCCGTCTTCCTGGGGAGAGGCCGCGGGGCCCACACGGAGACGCCCTCCTCTGTCTGGGAACCAAGCATGGCTCTGCCCCAGTGTCATCCGTTTCTCAGCCACCCTGCGCCTGCCTGGAGGGGTCCAGCTTTGCGCTGGGCCGGGGGCTGCAGGGAGGATGGTCAGGGCAAAATGAGCTGGGGGCAGCAGGATCTGACCAGAATGCTGTAAGCGCGTGTCCCATGGGAGGGACCAGGAGGACCTCAGGCGGCTGTGTCCCGGGGCTTGTGTCTGCCATCAACCACTGGGCTTGTCCCCAGCTGGACCTGGCTCTGGCGTGGAGGCTGAGGAGTGGCACCCAAACAAAACCAGCCCCACGGGCTGGACTGAGCCTCAAGGTCTCCTGGCCACTGCCCTTCCCCCCCGAGGCCCCCAGGGGTGGGGAAACCCAGCCTCTCCTTCCCACCTGCACACCGCATGGGGAAGCCAGCCTGCGTCCACTCCCAGTCACTCACACGTGAGGAGCAGCCGGACCTGCACTTCTGGTTCAAAGGTGTCGGGGAGAAAGCTCTGGAACTCGCTGCTCTCCTCCCTGGAAACCGGGGTCAGCGTCCATGGCACGTCCAAGGCCTCGCCGTGCACTCAGCAGGCGGAGAAGACCCACACCCAAGGAGCTGGCCCTGCGGGGTTCGCCCACCTCCCATAGGGTGGTCCCGGCCCATAGGGAGTGGGCTGCCCAGGCCACAACGGCCAGCAAAGAGCACGAGTCATGGCACCTTTGCTCCCCGTCAAGCTCAGACACTCCAGGTGGCCCCTCCCCTGCTTCTGGGAGGCACAGCCTCCCCGCCTCACCCCCTCCACCACCTCATTCCAGAACATTTTCATCACCCTGTAAACGCTCCTCACCCTATGAGCAATCACTCCCCCATTCCTCCTCCCCCACCCCCGAATCCTGGAGACCACCACTGGAGACACCTGAATATCCCCCACGGAGATGCTATCTCCATGCATTTACCTCCTCTGTATGTTTATCAGTGAAGTCGTATCATATGTGGCCTTTCGTGCGCCTCTTTCACCCAGCGTGATGTTTCAGGCTCATCCGTGTAGCAGGTGTGGCAGAACCGCATTCCTTTTATGGACGAACGTACAGCGCTGTGGCTGGAGCGCGTACGGCTGTCCGTTCTTCAGGATGGGTTGTTTGCATCGTTTGGCTGCAGAGAATAAAGCTGGAGAACAGGCTTGGCCATGGACTCGAGTCCTGGTCTGCATTTCTTTTGAGTCAGGTACGCCATGCAGATGACAGCACCCTTACNTATGGACGAACGTACAGCGCTGTGGCTGGAGCGCGTACGGCTGTCCGTTCTTCAGGATGGGTTGTTTGCATCGTTTGGCTGCAGAGAATAAAGCTGGAGAACAGGCTTGGCCATGGACTCGAGTCCTGGTCTGCATTTCTTTTGAGTCAGGTACGCCATGCAGATGACAGCACCCTTACAGCAGAAAGTGAAGAGGAACTAAAAAGCCTCTTGATGAAAGTGAAAGAGGNGAGGAAGCACAAGCAGGAATCAAGATTGCCGCTGGGCTGGAAGAAGCACAAGTGGGAATCAAGATTGCCGGGAGAAATATCAATAACCTCAGATATGCAGATAACACCACCCTTATGGCAGAAAAGTGAAGAAGAACTAAAGAACCTCTTGATGAAAGTGAAAGAGGAGAGTGAAAAAGTTGGCTTAAAGCTCAATATTCAGAAGACTAAGATCATGTCATCTGGTCCCATCACTTCATGGCAAATAGATGGGGAAACAGTGGAAACAGTGTCAGACTTTATTTTTGGGGGCTCCAAAATCACTGCAGATGGTGATTGCAGCCATGAAATTAAAAGACGCTTACTCCTTGGAAGGAAAGTTATGACCAACCTAGACAGCATATTAAAACTGAGAAGTAATTTTGTCAACAAAGGCCCGTCTAGTCAAGGCTATGGTTTTTCCAGTGGTCATGTATGGATGTGAGAGTTGGACTATAAAGAAAGCTGAGTGTTTTATAAATAAAGAATTGATACTTTTGAACTGTGGTATTGGAGAAGATTTTTGAGAGTCCCTTGGGACTTCAAGGAGATCCAACCAGTCCATCCTAAAGGAGATCAGTCCTGGATGTTCATTGGAAGGACTGATGTTGAAGCTGAAACTCCAATACTTCGGCCAGCTGATGCGAAGAGCTGCTCATATGAAAAGACCCTGATGCTGGGAAAGAGCGAAGGCAGGAGGAGAAGGGGACTACAGAGGATGAGGTGACTGGATGGCATCACTGACTCAACTCATCACTAACATGAGTTTGGGTGAACTCTGGGAGTTGGTGATAGACAGGGAAGCCTGGCGTGCTGAGGTTCATGGGGTCGTGAAGAGTCAGACACAACTGAGCGACTGAACTGAGCTGAAATGAACTGAACTGAAGCATCAAATTTTGAATTACAGAGGTTTCCACTAATATATTGATTTGAACTTGGCTCCTTTAAATCTTTAATCCAATTACTTATTTTCTGCCTCTTGACCGGGAATGTTTTATGGTTCAGGGATATTTTTTGGATGAGAAGTATGTTGAAATAATTTGATTCTGACTTGTGACACGGTATAAATGAACAGATATGCAAATGTACAAAAACTTAAATAATAATAATATTTACATACTTAGTATGTTAACTAACCTAGAAAGGGGACAGTCTATGAAATGTGGACTCTCCCAGGATATCCAGTCCATGTGCCATGTTATAAAGTGTGGAGATGATACTCCGTATCCTCCCAGGATGTTCAGAATCAAGCCAGAGACAGGCTGCTGCTCAAACCACACTTGTGGCCCCACGTCACAAGAGGGGCCCTTCTCTTCCCTGTGACACAGCATGGCCATGGGAGATGAAACGCTCATTACACCTAGGGTCCTGAAACAGTGACTTGTGACCAGAGTTTCAGTGGAGACTCTAATCAGCTAAATGCCTTGCATGGGAAAACTTGGCACTGGCAATTCCAAGGCTCAGAGAATCTCATCTCCAGCTGGAGCTGAACTCCTTGCTTTAAAGGAATTTGCTTTTTGGACTTTTCTGGTGGTCCATTGGCTAAGTCTGTGCTCTCAGTGCAGGAGGCCCAGGTTTGGTCCCTGGTCAGGGCTCAGATGATAAAGTATCTGCCTGCAATACAGGAGACCCGGGTTCCGTCCCTGGGTCAGGAAGATCCCCTGGAGAAGGGGAATGGCTACCCACTCCAGCATTCTTGCCTGGACAGAGGAGCCTGGCAGACTACAGTCCACAGGGTCACAAAGAGTCAAACACAGCTGAGCAACTAACAGGGAACAAAGAACCTACGTGCTACAACTAAAGATCCTGCGTGCCACAACTCAGACCCAGTGCAGCCAAATAAATAAATAAATACACACATTTTTTTAAAAAATGAATTTGCTTTCAAAGTAACTGTCTCAACCTCCACTTTGAAAATTGATTACTTTTTTCCCATAACCCATTAGATAGTACTCAGGTCCTCAGAAAGAGTCTGAGTCTGAAATGTGAAAATATTTCAGCCAAATGTTTCAGGGAAAACATTTAAGAATAAGGTTGTGGCTACTTACTGGGGTCTGATGTTTTTCCCCAGTTGAATCAATCCCACTGGTCTTACAGACATCCATACTAACGAGTGGCCCAAGAAAAGCCACAGCCATTGAAAGAAAGAAAATCATTATTGTGAAATTTAACAGAACCGTGTAAATGATAATGAAAAGATATATTAAAAACTTGAAATTAGTAGAACGCAAGCCTGTTTGGAGCGATAAAACTGTGTTCATCATTACTGACATTCAAAAGATTACCATATACAGGTTTATCTTTTGCTTTTAATGAAGCTCTCAAAAGCTGTGGCAGAAGTGTTCTGTCTGACTGCTCAAGGTCAGCCCTTCAGACAAGTGAGATAGCATTCATCCAAGTCAACTACATTCATTTCTCTGGGCAGAATTGGATGGTATTATCAAAGCAAAAACTAAGATTGTCTCTAAAAGTGGAAAGCTTTGAAATAAAAAGTGTTTGGCAATAATAAGTGACTCTCTAAGAATATTATGCTTTCTGAGCATGTTTTAAAGGATCCCAATTTGCAAAAAGAGCATCAGTAAGACACCACTGCCATCCAGTGCAAGCATGGATTTCCCTGAAGTGGGATCGATAAGAAACATTGCATTTTGTGTATCTGATTTGGGCTGATGTTTGAAAGAAATTTGAAAAGTGCTCATCCTGTAAGCCTGAGATTGCACAAAGCCTAGGACTAAAAGCCCGATTCCGTAGTTGGACATTACATAGTTAAAGGTAAAGAACAGGAAAGAAAACATTCCCAAGAGTGTCTACTCTGCGACTCCCGAAGAGAGCAGCACAAGTGGGCATCTGCACCTTGTGTGGCCCCAGTATCTGAGGGACTGGCCATCCTCGGGAACCTGTATTAACTGTGGTGATAGCTTCTTCTCTGTGGCTTTTCCTCATAATTCGTGGGGCTGTAAAATGAGCCCATTTGTTTTTGAAACTATTGATCTTTCTTGTTAAATGTAATTAATCCCATAGACTTTCTGGCAGATGGATTATTATTAGGATACATGAGTCAAAGCAATGGAGACTAATTCTCATGAACTTGAAGAGGAGGTAGAAAAGGGAGCAGGAGAAGTGGGGGGCATGTGGAGTACTGAGGGGTTGAAGGCAAGGTTGAGAAGCCAAGCCTTGGGAAAGGGCAGGAATAGAGAGCATCTGAGCACCCAGTAGTAGGAACAGACCTTCTCTTCAAAAGACTGCCATCTCAGGTGGAACGAACTGAGAGTTGCATTAACACATATACATTACCATATGTAAAACAGATAGCTAGTGGGAAGCTGCTGTATAACACAGGCAGCTCAGCCCGGTGCTCTGTGACAACGTAGAGGGGTAGAATGGGGGAGAAGTTCAAGAGGGAGGAGATGTATGTATACTTACAGCTGATTTATGTTGTTTTATGGCAGAAACCAACAACATTGTAAGGCAATACCATCCAATTAAAAATAAATTTAAAAAAAAAAAAAAGACTTCCCATCTCAGGAGCCAGTTTTATGATGGCTTGGCTTCAACCAATTTCACATTCCAGAGAGAAACCCAGCTCAACCAAGGGTTACTGATGGGGCTTCCCCAGTGGCTCAAATGGTAAAAAATCTGCCTGCAATTCAGGAGACCTGGAGAAGGGAATGGCAATCCACTCTAGTATTCTTGCCTGGAGAATCCCCTAGACAGAGGAACCTGGCAAGCTTCAGTCCATGGGAGTTGCAAAGAGTTGGAGATGACTGAGTGACTAACACTTTCGCTTTTCACCAGAATGGCGGATCACCTCGGTTAGTACTCACACTCTCCCCTCTTCCTGGTTCTCTTGCAGTCATCAAGGAAGTTTTTTCCCATCACATTTTTCGGCTCCATCTCCTGGATCGCCGTCTTCTCTTACTTGATGGTCTGGTGGGCACATCAGGTAAGACCTTGAGAAGGACACACATCTGCCTGGCTTTTCTCTTGGTTGCCAGGTGGTTCATCAGTGTTTGCTTTCTGAAACTGGCACAATGGTATAGCAGCTGACACACATATTTCAGGACTAAAGGAACTTACTCCACTTAACTTTCCCTCATCTCCTGGCCTTTCTCTGCAGTGTGGAGCCAAGTTGGCATGGCCCCAGACAGCTGTGTGGAGGAAAGGCAAGTCTATCCACAACTTGCCCTCTGCAGCTGAAACCAGACCAGCCCGAGCCTGGAGGAATGTCAGGGTTTTGCCTAGCTCTGCAGCACTTCCTTTCACTCGGACAGCCACTCACCCCACGTTCTCATCAAACTGGCTCTTAGGAAAAGACGTGGAGACAAAATGGTCTCTTCCTTGAGCCTGAATTTACAAAAAATGATGATGTATTTCACTTTTACTACTTCTAACTCAATACCAGTCATAACGCCCATCACGAGAATAAACTCTCAGGAATTGTTTGTTGTAACACATGAAAGGAAAAATGAGATGCAAAGGTCTTATGTTCGGTCTTAGGTTCTCAGAAGTACTAACAGTTACCATTATTGACTGCATGTGTACTACCTGAATATGGACAATTACCCTTTGTCCTTCTACATGGGTATAAATCCTGTGGGGGAGGTAATATTATTATCGCAGTTTACAGATAAAGCGTTAAGCTTACAGCTATTTAAAGTTGTTTAAAAATAATCATAAGATACCACTTCACAACCATTAGGACGACTACAACCAAAAAGATAGACAATATCATTTGTTGATGAGGGTGTGAAGAAACAGGATTGCATATATTTGTCAAAACTCACAAAACCATATGCTTTTTTTAAAAGGGTGAATTTTCCTGTATGGAAATTATACCTTAATTTTTTTTAGAAAGAACATATGTCATCACTAACAAAATCCACTGAAAATGTTGGCTGATAAACCAAGCATTATTCCTGCAATGTGTTTCATATTATTCCTGTCACAGTTATTTTACTGACATCAACTTCAGATTACTCTTCCTCAATATCTCCAAAAATCATTGGCCCCCTGAAGACATTCTGTTTGCCCCCAAGTCATTATTTTGTACATTCACAAAGAGACGTTTGCTAACAATATCCAACAGAAATCACCGCAGAAGTTTCAATCCTTGGGAAGATCCCCTGCAGAAGGAAATAGTAACCCACTCCAGTATTCTCGCCTGGGAAATCCCATGGACAGAGGAGCCTGGCAAGCTACAGTCCATGGGGTCGCAAAGAGTCGGACACAATTGAGCATACCTGTTAAAAAAAAGTTAAAAAGCTGTTTCTCAGCCTCCAGATTTCCAGCCTATGAATGTTTGCCATTTATAACATATATAATGGCCTTCCATAATAATTATTTTTATTCTTCCATGTACAGATAAAGAAAAAAAGTGATTTTTTCCACTTACTGGAATATATTGTTCCTAGATATTTTTCTTTAGCCTTCCTCAAAAATATCATCCTACAAGCTTCCATCCTTTTCTTTACTTTTTAATGATTATCTTAATTCCACAATCTTATTCTCTTTTCATTCTCTTGTAGAAAAATACAAACACAATCCCTGGAACAATTACAATTATCAAAAAAAAAAAAAAAAAGAAGCCCAGAAATATAGAATGCACAAAGAGAAGCCTTATTTGCCAATAATGAATGAGACATTTCTCTCTCTTTTCACTTTCTCTTTTCAAAACATCCAGATAGCTGATCAAATAGCAGATTCTGTTATAAGTCTATAGCACTAATTCTATCATTTGCACCTTTAACCTGTAAAAGCTTTTCTCTTTCAAAACATCCAGATAGCTGATCAAATAGCAGATTCTGTTATAAGTCTATAGCACTAATTCTATCATTTGCACCTTTAACCTGTAAAAGCTATAAATGATAGGAAGTGCACCATTTAGTGCTCAACTATTTGTTATGAACAGTTTTGCCAATAATAGCTGGTTCCCACTAGCTTAAAAGCATAGTTGGGAGCTGTTTTTATTTGACGGTCAAACCACCCCAGAGCCTAGGGAAATGAACTAGTATACCTGCCCTCGTGGTTCACTGCTCTCCATTAGCAAGTGACATCTACATGAGCTATATGTCAATTATGTCTCAATAAAACTGGAAGAAAAAGAAATTGAGGATCAAAGACATTGCCCAATTGGTCCAGTTAGCACTAAGTCAAGTACTTAATGGAGAAGGCAGTGGCACCCCACTCCAGTACTCTTGCCTGGAAAATCCCATCGGAGGAGGAGCCTGGTGGGCTGCAGTCCATGGGGTCGCAAAGAGTCAGACACAACTGAGCGACTTCACTTTCACTTTTCACTTTCATGCATTGGAGAAGGAAATGGCAACCCACTCCAGCATCCTTGCCTGGAGAATCCCAGGGACGGGGGAGCCTGGTGGGCTGCCATCTATGGGGTCGCACAGTGTCAGACACGACTGAAGCGACTCAGTAACAGCAGCAAGTACTTAATAAATGCCAGAGCCAGACCTTGGACCAAGGTCCTCTGATTTCCTAACTGTTGCTTTCTCCATGGCTGCCTTGCTGACTTACAGTCCTATGTTACCAAACCCCAAAACATCCAAAATCAAGTTTTCTGTGGAAATGGTACAATCTAAAAATGTTTAAGAGTGGGTTATAGACAATAGGAGGTGTTAAGGGAAAATGGGGACACTGGGTATCAATTCTTAATCTTCAATCATAAATTAAGGGGCATATTTGCTACATGATCTGGTGCCATTGTCAGGCACTGGCCCATGCGGCCAATGACCAGTTGGCATTTATAACTCTGACCTTCTGCTTCCCCTGCCTGGTCTTGATAAAAAATCAAATAGATGCTGCATTCTAGTCTTCTGCAGCTCTTTTTCCAGATTACCTGTTTAATCCCTGTGTGAACGTTCCTGATCTCTTGGGTCTGAGTGTCATTAAAATATAAATCTTTCTGTCAATGACTGTGGCTTATTCATTGTTATCATCTCAACACCCAGCACAGCACCAAGCGAGTAAGAATTCATTAAAAGGGAGTTGCGTGGAAATGTTAGTGGTCTGGATGGTTTTGTGACTTCAAACGCTCCTCTGTTTGCCCCCGTCGTGGCTTTTAGGTTGGAGAGACAATTGGCATTAGTGAAGAGATCATGGGTCTGACCATCTTGGCCGCTGGGACTTCGATCCCTGACCTGATCACCAGCGTCATCGTGGCCCGGAAGGGACTTGGGGACATGGCCGTGTCCAGCTCTGTTGGAAGCAACATTTTTGACATCACCGTAGGGTGAGTAGAACTCGTCTATAAAGGGTCACATCAGCTCCACCACTGTCTTTGTCTTCTCAGAAGCTTGTGAAGTTGTGACCAGTATCTCAGAGCCCAAACCAAGTAATACCAACAGAAGGGCAAGCCTGGTAGTATCCTTCAATGTCCCCAACCCCATTTTTCATTTTCACAGAACTTCATGAAGAATAAGTTATCCGTGGACAGGGAGAAACACATACTTACGTAGAGAGCGGGCATTGTAGGAAGTTACTTTTGAGAGAATTTCACCTAAAAAATGGCATTAGCTACATGTCATGAATATTCAACATTCATATGTGACTGAGATACTCTGGTAGTTTCACAGTATTTTTTTTCCCATGTTCTAATTCTAATTAAAGTCCCCACCAGCCTCAGATGAGATTTGGAAAGCAGACTAAAACATAGGCCAGGAAAAAAATATCCCATCCCCTTCCTTGGAAAACACTGGCAGGTTCGGCGTTATCATTTCTTTATCCTTGCTGGTGAAGATATTCTAGGCTTTTTTGAAAGTCAGATAATGAACTCTGTTCTCACAGTTAAGCAAGCTGAAATTCTCAATGTGAATAATCTCTAAAGTGGATGTGACTGGGGAGAGAAGCTGTTATTTCTATCATTTCATTTAACATGTCCAAAGTAGAAGTACTCTCAAAAGTAACCCCAAAAGGCAGTCCCCTGAGAAAGTAAGACAGGACATTATCCTCCTGTTCCTAGAAGCACTGGCCTCTTGGCACTTGAGTTTGGAAGACCATTAGAAATGAATCTTTCTCACTGAACATCTTGTTCAACACTGTTCTCTTTTATCCTTTCCATTACCTAAAATATAGGTTTTTCATTGTCTACCACATATGCAGTACATACATTTTTGTCTATCTCAGCCACACATGAGGTGCATTTGTCATCCTCACTTTTCAGGTAAGGAAACTGAAGGGCGCAGAGTTCACACAATGAGTAATGAGACAGCTGGGAATGAGCAGAGTCTATGCTCTCAAGTCCAGCACCATCTGAACATGAAACTCTGCTCTGAGCTTCACTGACTGTACCACCTTCGAGCTCACAGGGGCCCTCTCCTACCACACTGTCTTCCTTTGCTGGCATCTCTCCCTCGAGAGGCCTCACTGCTTGTCTGTCTGGAAAACTCCAGCTTACCCTTCCAGGGTCAACTCTCATCCTGGTTTTCTGATTCCTTTAAGCCTGGCCTGGAGGCTCCTGCTCCTGTATCCACTCTGGCTATCTGTAGCGCCCACTCTTGTCAAGGTCATGTATATCAGTCTGTCTGCTAGACAGTGAACTCCACAAGAACAAGAACTCCCCAAAACCTAATACAAGGTCTAATGCATGGCAGTGGCTTGGCACATGTGTGTAGAATGAATGGATGGATGGAAGGATGAGCGAATGAATGCCTGAAAAGGTGTATTTTTAAAAAGAGGGACATTCCTGGTATAAACAGCATTTCTCAGTTCTACTGCCCACACACTTAACGTAGTTTTCTTGGTCAATACCTTGTACAAATAGAAAGAAAATATTCTGTAGTATAAAAAGAGAAAATCTTAGATGGAAAAATTATGTGTTCTTTGAGATATATTTATCATGTTTTCGAAAAGTATTTTAGTGAATTACAAACTGCTTTTTGTTCATTGTTCTTAAATTATACATATGTTGTAACTTAAATGGACGTTTAAAGACAATCATCCCTAATCCTACTACCCCCAAACATTTAACTTTTGTGCATTTTTCTCTTAATATTTCACAAAGTTTTCTTAGTGAATAATCAGTTTTGCTCTGTTGGAGGGCTTTTATTTTTCCATTTTAAAGCCATTTATGCCTAGCAAAGAATAGGCCTCTATGAGTAAATTAGTAAGTTAGCCATTTTTCTAAGTTTCTTCATGAAAGTGAAAGTGAAGTCGCTCAGTTGTGTCCGACTCTGCGACCAACCCCGTAGACTGTAGCCTACCAGGCTCCTCCCTCCATGGGATTCTCCAGGCAAGAGTACTGGAGTGGGTTGCCATTTCCTTCTCCAGGGGATCTTCCCAACCCAGGGATCGAACCCGGGTCTCCTGCATTCCAGGCAGACGCTTTAACCTCTGAGCCACCAGGGAAGCCCTCTCATAATTAATATTCTACAGCTTCAAAATATTCCATCTTGTTACTTTCAGTTTAACCATTACCCTTTAGTAGGACCTTTGTATTTTTTCAGTTTTCTGATCGCATGAGTGTTTTATGAAACTTTATGAGGAGAAACATCTCTCTTAATTATTTTATTAGGGTACAGTTTTAAAGAAATATTGATGGATCAAAGATTATAAATATTTCAATGGCTATTGATATAGTATATTTTTCCAAAAGGTCTCTTCCAAGAGTTTATACCAATTTACAAAGTTATTAGCAATATATTGAGTGTAACAGTTTCTACATAGTCTTGGTAGCATTTTCTTCTTGATACCTACTCGAGGTAAAGGATTCAGAAATACACATAAAGCATAACACAAGCCAACATATAAGCATATATAAAACACAAATACAAACCAACACCTCTCTAATTCATTATTGAAGTTAAATTGCTATTTTTATGGGTATCCTTTTTATAGAACCATATCATGGGCATTTGCCTGTATCATTTTAAGTTTATGATTTTAGTAACTATATAACATTACATTGACTTAACAGTTTGCTATTTAACTGCCTATTAAGTGAAATTAACGTGTCCCTGATCATCTTAACACTGGAATGATCATCTTTCTGAAGAAAGTTCCCTCTGCATTTTGAATTATTCCTTCTGCTTGATCCTTGACAACTGAACTGATAGGTCAAAAGTATTAAAAATGTTGTATTTGCCCCAAAGGGTTTTTACCTGTTTGTAGTTCTGTCAACCTCAGCTTCACCAGAATTGGATGTGTGTGTGCGTGTGTCATTGTTAGTCTCTGTCTCCATTTAAAAAATAATAATTTGGCCATTTTCACTGCTAATTTCTATACCCTTTCCAACATTTTATCATCTCCTCCTGTCCCTGTACACATCCTCCAATTCATCTCTTTAGGGCTAAGGATAACACTTTAATCTTTGAAAGGAATCCCAAAAAAATGATTTCAAATCAAATTTAGAAGTCACCGGCAGCAGCCTTTGATCTTATTCAACCAGAGAACAAATTCTCTCTGCTCTGCCTCACTCGGTCAGGAAATGCAGGCTTTTAAAGGTCACTTGACTTCTATAGGTCGCAAAGAGTCGGACCCGACTGAGCGACTGAACTGAACTGACTTCCGAATCTGGGCGCCTGGGCCAACCAGGCGCAAGGCACAGCGAGCCTCACAGGTTCCAGCAGCCCCCGAGCGGCTCGTGCGCCGCCCTGTGCCTTCCCCGGCGCGTCTGACCACGCCCCCCGCCTTCCCCCTTCTCCCCGACAGGCTCCCGCTGCCGTGGTTCCTCTACACGGTCATCCGCAGGTTCCAGCCCGTGGCCGTCAGCAGCAACGGGCTCTTCTGCGCCATCGTCCTCCTCTTCATCATGCTGCTCTTCGTCATCCTCTCCATCGCCCTCTGCAAGTGGCGGATGAACAAAGTGCTGGGCTTCATCATGTTCGGCCTCTACTTTGTGTTCCTGGTGGCCAGCGTCCTCCTGGAAGACAGAATCCTCGTGTGCCCTGTCTCCATCTAGCGGGGAAAGCCGTATCTTGAGCCAGCAGCAGGGACAGGCCCTCCCCGCTCTGGGTTGTAGGCTCCGTGACCTCCGGAGAAGAGGCAGCAGGCCCGCAGCCTGGGGCTTTCTGAGCGTCCCTCGTGGCGGATTTGACGAGGGACGGATTCTCGCAGGGCCAGCTCGTTTCATGGCGCTGCTCCCACCCTTGCCTCCTGCAGCAGCTCCATGCAAGTGACAAACAGATCCCCGCGTCTGGGGCTTCTCAGCCTGCATCGCTGACAGGTACTCCTTGCTGGTCAGAGGTATATTCGTCATAATGATGCAAACAATGACAAAGGTGATATATATACATATAAAATATACATATTATATATAGATGCACCTGAACACACCCCCGCCTGTTCCTGTACTGATACCTCTCCTTCCACACCTAGAGAGTAGTCTATACCTGTATACAGACACAGAGAAAACGTATATATATATATATGAAATCATATATATATATATATATATAAATACAACTGCATCTTTTCAGGGACAGCTCTAGTATATTTCTAGTACCTATTTGAAGAGGGGCATCAACCTTCAGTCTGAGCTTTACCTCTTAAGCAAGAGGTGAGCTAAGAGAATCATTGCTGTGAACTTCAACCTACCTTGGACATATTGGGATTCTGCCTGGTATGACAGCTGTTTAAGGAATATATGTTGCAGGAGGTAGGGCTGGGTGGAAGGGGTCCATAGAGAAACTAATATGAGCCCTCCAAAACATTCCCACAAGCCAAACTGGGAAGACCATCTGCCCAGTCTAACTGAGGTACACTATCTGAAACCCACAGGGTTATTGGGACGTGTGGAGGTAAAACCCAGGTTGGGCGGATACTGGTTTGGGACAAGGGGGAGGTGACCAGGGTTGGGTTTGGGAGAGGTAGTCTGTTGTTCTTTTATATAGTGCCCCAGCATGCAAATAGAAAATATGATTGCAAACCAAATTAGTGCTCTTCTAGGACAGCAAAACTATATAAACTGAACCTATATTGTTCCAATGCATGTCCATTATCATCCAAAGAAGGGGGCAAATTTAGCTGTAATTGTCATTCAGACGTATCTTGATGCTAAGGTGCTTGATGTATAATCAAAATGCCTGCCAAGAGAGCCTGGATATGCACTAAGAAGTACCATCCAGTAGAGGTGCTCAGTGGAACTTGCTCCCTAACGGTGTGGTTCTTTAAAGCATCTTCCAGTGTGGTCATCAAGGGCTTCAATGGCTGAAGAAAGACATCACTCTTCCTCCAACCAGTAGAACTAGATTGGCGCTGATTGATACTGCGTGGATTGAGGCAGCTTAGAGACGTTTGGAAAGGTGTTTGTTCACCAGGAAATTTTCTGGGTCCTCAGTCTAGTAGTTCCAAGACCAGGATTTGGTCTCTCCTGCCATGAGGGTCCCATCAGGGAGTCTTTCCAGCTCACAGAGTACACTGCAGACTATGCTCAACAGCTTCTTTACACTGGCTTCAAGCCAGTCACTCTGAGGTTCTGATTTCCAGAGCATTCATGGGACATTTTCATTTCATTCATTCAGTACTCACAAGTTCTGTTTGACACTTTATATGATTTCTCAGGTCTATGGCAATAAAACCAACAGAGAAAGGTGAGGCAGACTAAATTAGTGAAAAATATGCCGTTTTTCATTTCCCCAAACCTTGCATCCTTATAATCATTTGAAAGTAAATAGAAGACGCCCCTTATGGTATAGCCCTCCTACATCTAAATGGGCACACACCACGTCTGAGGCCTGCTCCATGTGATTTCCTCTCCCCAGTCTGTTGTGTCACTGCTGCTGCTATGATTTTGCTGTGAGTGCATCCCGCCTAACACTCAGGGATCGAACCCGGGTCTCCTGCATTCCAGGCAGACGCTTTAACCTCTGAGCCACCAGGGAAGCCCTCTCATAATTAATATTCTACAGCTTCAAAATATTCCATCTTGTTACTTTCAGTTTAACCATTACCCTTTAGTAGGACCTTTGTATTTTTTCAGTTTTCTGATCGCATGAGTGTTTTATGAAACTTTATGAGGAGAAACATCTCTCTTAATTATTTTATTAGGGTACAGTTTTAAAGAAATATTGATGGATCAAAGATTATAAATATTTCAATGGCTATTGATATAGTATATTTTTCCAAAAGGTCTCTTCCAAGAGTTTATACCAATTTACAAAGTTATTAGCAATATATTGAGTGTAACAGTTTCTACATAGTCTTGGTAGCATTTTCTTCTTGATACCTACTCGAGGTAAAGGATTCAGAAATACACATAAAGCATAACACAAGCCAACATATAAGCATATATAAAACACAAATACAAACCAACACCTCTCTAATTCATTATTGAAGTTAAATTGCTATTTTTATGGGTATCCTTTTTATAGAACCATATCATGGGCATTTGCCTGTATCATTTTAAGTTTATGATTTTAGTAACTATATAACATTACATTGACTTAACAGTTTGCTATTTAACTGCCTATTAAGTGAAATTAACGTGTCCCTGATCATCTTAACACTGGAATGATCATCTTTCTGAAGAAAGTTCCCTCTGCATTTTGAATTATTCCTTCTGCTTGATCCTTGACAACTGAACTGATAGGTCAAAAGTATTAAAAATGTTGTATTTGCCCCAAAGGGTTTTTACCTCTTTGTAGTTCTGTCAACCTCAGCTTCACCAGAATTGGATGTGTGTGTGCGTGTGTCATTGTTAGTCTCTGTCTCCATTTAAAAAATAATAATTTGGCCATTTTCACTGCTAATTTCTATACCCTTTCCAACATTTTATCATCTCCTCCTGTCCCTGTACACATCCTCCAATTCATCTCTTTAGGGCTAAGGATAACACTTTAATCTTTGAAAGGAATCCCAAAAAAATGATTTCAAATCAAATTTAGAAGTCACCGGCAGCAGCCTTTGATCTTATTCAACCAGAGAACAAATTCTCTCTGCTCTGCCTCACTCGGTCAGGAAATGCAGGCTTTTAAAGGTCACTTGACTTCTATAGGTCGCAAAGAGTCGGACCCGACTGAGCGACTGAACTGAACTGACTTCCGAATCTGGGCGCCTGGGCCAACCAGGCGCAAGGCACAGCGAGCCTCACAGGTTCCAGCAGCCCCCGAGCGGCTCGTGCGCCGCCCTGTGCCTTCCCCGGCGCGTCTGACCACGCCCCCCGCCTTCCCCCTTCTCCCCGACAGGCTCCCGCTGCCGTGGTTCCTCTACACGGTCATCCGCAGGTTCCAGCCCGTGGCCGTCAGCAGCAACGGGCTCTTCTGCGCCATCGTCCTCCTCTTCATCATGCTGCTCTTCGTCATCCTCTCCATCGCCCTCTGCAAGTGGCGGATGAACAAAGTGCTGGGCTTCATCATGTTCGGCCTCTACTTTGTGTTCCTGGTGGCCAGCGTCCTCCTGGAAGACAGAATCCTCGTGTGCCCTGTCTCCATCTAGCGGGGAAAGCCGTATCTTGAGCCAGCAGCAGGGACAGGCCCTCCCCGCTCTGGGTTGTAGGCTCCGTGACCTCCGGAGAAGAGGCAGCAGGCCCGCAGCCTGGGGCTTTCTGAGCGTCCCTCCTTGGCGGATTTGACGAGGGACGGATTCTCGCAGGGCCAGCTCGTTTCATGGCGCTGCTCCCACCCTTGCCTCCTGCAGCAGCTCCATGCAAGTGACAAACAGATCCCCGCGTCTGGGGCTTCTCAGCCTGCATCGCTGACAGGTACTCCTTGCTGGTCAGAGGTATATTCGTCATAATGATGCAAACAATGACAAAGGTGATATATATACATATAAAATATACATATTATATATAGATGCACCTGAACACACCCCCGCCTGTTCCTGTACTGATACCTCTCCTTCCACACCTAGAGAGTAGTCTATACCTGTATACAGACACAGAGAAAACGTATATATATATATATATGAAATCATATATATATATATATATAAATACAACTGCATCTTTTCAGGGACAGCTCTAGTATATTTCTAGTACCTATTTGAAGAGGGGCATCAACCTTCAGTCTGAGCTTTACCTCTTAAGCAAGAGGTGAGCTAAGAGAATCATTGCTGTGAACTTCAACCTACCTTGGACATATTGGGATTCTGCCTGGTATGACAGCTGTTTAAGGAATATATGTTGCAGGAGGTAGGGCTGGGTGGAAGGGGTCCATAGAGAAACTAATATGAGCCCTCCAAAACATTCCCACAAGCCAAACTGGGAAGACCATCTGCCCAGTCTAACTGAGGTACACTATCTGAAACCCATAGGGTTATTGGGACGTGTGGAGGTAAAACCCAGGTTGGGCGGATACTGGTTTGGGACAAGGGGGAGGTGACCAGGGTTGGGTTTGGGAGAGGTAGTCTGTTGTTCTTTTATATAGTGCCCCAGCATGCAAATAGAAAATATGATTGCAAACCAAATTAGTGCTCTTCTAGGACAGCAAAACTATATAAACTGAACCTATATTGTTCCAATGCATGTCCATTATCATCCAAAGAAGGGGGCAAATTTAGCTGTAATTGTCATTCAGACGTATCTTGATGCTAAGGTGCTTGATGTATAATCAAAATGCCTGCCAAGAGAGCCTGGATATGCACTAAGAAGTACCATCCAGTAGAGGTGCTCAGTGGAACTTGCTCCCTAACGGTGTGGTTCTTTAAAGCATCTTCCAGTGTGGTCATCAAGGGCTTCAATGGCTGAAGAAAGACATCACTCTTCCTCCAACCAGTAGAACTAGATTGGCGCTGATTGATACTGCGTGGATTGAGGCAGCTTAGAGACGTTTGGAAAGGTGTTTGTTCACCAGGAAATTTTCTGGGTCCTCAGTCTAGTAGTTCCAAGACCAGGATTTGGTCTCTCCTGCCATGAGGGTCCCATCAGGGAGTCTTTCCAGCTCACAGAGTACACTGCAGACTATGCTCAACAGCTTCTTTACACTGGCTTCAAGCCAGTCACTCTGAGGTTCTGATTTCCAGAGCATTCATGGGACATTTTCATTTCATTCATTCAGTACTCACAAGTTCTGTTTGACACTTTATATGATTTCTCAGGTCTATGGCAATAAAACCAACAGAGAAAGGTGAGGCAGACTAAATTAGTGAAAAATATGCCGTTTTTCATTTCCCCAAACCTTGCATCCTTATAATCATTTGAAAGTAAATAGAAGACGCCCCTTATGGTATAGCCCTCCTACATCTAAATGGGCACACACCACGTCTGAGGCCTGCTCCATGTGATTTCCTCTCCCCAGTCTGTTGTGTCACTGCTGCTGCTATGATTTTGCTGTGAGTGCATCCCGCCTAACACAGGGAGGCAGGATGCAATGCTCACAGCTGAGTAAAGATCAAAATCAAGCTCAGCATTCCTTCCACAAAACCTCAGCTCACCCCACACAGCACAGCAGTCACAGGCAGCGCCCATTGTTGCTCTTTCAAGTAGAGGCCCAATGGGAAAGCAAGAAGCCACAATAACAGCAGCCAAGATGGTGGCCCAAAAGGCCAGCTTCCCAGTCTCTCCAGCTTTGCAAAGCTGAGTGTTCAGTTGTGTGAGAGAGATCCAGGTCTCCTGCTTCAAGGGCAGGATGTTGTGCTGAGACAAGAATTTGTGCTGATTCCTTTGAAAGAGAAGGAACCAGTGAACATTGAGTTAGAAACTCCTGATGGCTTTCCCTGTGCATTACTTGAAGGGGAGCAGAGTTGTTTGTGGTGTGAATGGACATTATTGACTGGTTTGTTGTGTGAAAGAAGGATTGAATAGGTGACTGACTCAGTGGCAGATAGACTGTGTAAATCCAGAAAGGATCAAGGGTGTTGGGTGCAACCCTGTTCTTCTTCTTCTGGCTTTTCCCTGCCCCCTGTCTGTCTTTCCTGTTCCTTCTCAGCTCACGGTGAAGACTCTTACAAGCAGCCTGGGAGCCCGTTGTCAATCATGAAAATTGATTGCATTTGAGAAGATGCTATTTCCAAGCCCACTTCCCACCTCAAGGGTGTGGAGTGTCCGCTCGCTTGCCGGTATGCAGGCATTTCCCCCCCACTGGGTGTCTGTGAGGTTATGGGCTGGGCTTGGCTAAACCCAGAGGGAAGACTATAGGTGCAACAGTGGATCTTTCAAAGCATTTGAATTATTACCATAATTATAAGAAAGAACTTTCCACAACATGGTTTTCTGAGTAGCTCATCCCTAGTGCCTGTATAAATACATATATATCTTCATACCGAATCTATCTATATACTATATATCACTTAGATCATCACCCTCTGACCCAATTATATTCAGAATTCAAAAGCAGGGAGCATCAAAGTTTGCCTTAGTGAAGGAAAAGGGAAAACATGCACACCAGTGACCAAAGGGAACATTTCCTCCTGCTCACATGAGGTTTGCTTTGTCCATAAGGCCATCCAAACATCCACATAGGCACCTTTCGTGTATATTTTCTTGCCCCAAGAATATAGATTTACAGCCTTATATTGCTGCTAAGTCACTTCAGTCGTGTCGGACTCTGTGCGACCCCATAGACGGCAGCCCACCAGGCTCCTCTGGCCCTGATATTCTCCAGGCAAGAACACCGGAGTGGGTTGCCATTTCCTTCTCCAATGCAGGAAAGTGAAAATGAAGTCACTCAGTCATATCCGACTCTTTGCAACCCGACGGACTGTAGCCTACCAGGCTCCTCCATCCATGGGATTGTCCAAGCAAGAACACTAGAGTGGGGTACCATTGCCTTCTCCAAATAGCAGCTCTGTTCTAGAAGAAATAAAGGGAAACTGTTCTCATGGTGATTTCTGGAAAAATCAACTGTCTCCTGAAAACTTGTTTCAGAAGCTAATGCCCAGACTTGCTAAGCCAGATCTTACATAACCACCTGGCTTAATGTTTTTAAAAGATTTATCCTCAACTCCTGAACCTCCCTCAGCAAAACTGTCTTCGTGACCAGGTAAGGGCTGGTCATGAAGAGAGTCAGTGAAAAATAATAAGGAAAACGAAGGAATGGAGAATAAATTTACTTTTACTAGGATCCCCAAGAAAGCCAGTGTCCTGTTGATACATATATATAGTGTTAAATAGTGACAAATTTCAGGCTTTTTTTCTCAATGAGAGAAGTTTACATAGAGTCCCAGAAAAAGAATGTTTCTCTCTCAAGAAGGCCTTGGGAAGAAAGGTAAGGGCCTCCACTCTACTGCTCCTTGCCTTTGTAGCTTTGTGTTTAGTTTTTTAATCCCACAGCTTCCTATTCTTTTAAATATCTAGCTGACAAGAAAAGCAAGCAAGACATACTCAAAGCCAGCTGAACTCCTTACTTATCAGAAGACCATCACCCTTTTTTTCCCCCACTTCATGGGGAACTTTGAAATGGCACTGACTTTGGCCAGATATCGCCGTGAGCATCTAGATGACTGTAGAAAACACAGGTGCGCTCCTGTTTGTTAAGGAAGTAGTACACGCTTTCCTCCTCGATGCCATAAACAGTGTGCTCCCTGCCACTCTCCCCACATTCCTCCCACCCGGGGCATCTCCTTGCCCAGCACCCCCTGGTTTCCATCATGATCTTTGGCGGCACTTTTCTTTAAACAAAGTGAGAATAGGCAACAAAGGACCCAGAAATCCCCAAGTCAGCCAGTTTTTTAGAAAAATCAGCCTGTAACTGTGACTGGATAGACAGCTCTATTCAAATCAGTGAACAAATAGTGAGAGACACTGCTGCTGCTGCTGCTAAATCACTTCAGTCGTGTCCGACTCTGTGTGACCCCATAGATGGCAGCCCACCAGGCTCCCCATCCCTGGGATTCTCCAGGCAAGAATACTGGAGTGGGTTGCCATTTCCTTCTCCAATGCATGAAAGAGAAAAGTGAAAGTGAAGTCGCTCAGTCTGTCTGACTGTTAGCGACCCCATGGACTGCAGCCCACCAGACTACTCCGTCGATTGGATTTTCCAGGCAAGAGTACTGGGGTGGGGTGCCATTGCCTTCCCCGAGTGGGAGACGCTATGGAACACCAAATTAAGCCAAAGCCCTTCCACTAAATGATTGACAGACTGAAAAACCTTAAAGAATTTTTTTTAAGCAGGTAAAAGACCTTGGTCTGAAAGAGTTCCATGGAATTTACCTTGAGTTTGCCAAAGGCTTAATTCTGTCAAGCAAGCTTGTTCAACCTATCACCCTGATCCAAATGACAGCCCCTTTGTAGGAAGGATCTTTAGCACTGATGTTCCTGGTATAACCCAGACCCATCAACTGTTAACATTGACAGCATCATGTCAGAGAAGTCTTCCTCCGGTTCACCCCGACCCCCCAGGGAAATGAGTTTACCTTTTTTTTTTTTTTTCATCTGTTTAGCAGAAAAGAGCTGCATGTGGGCACCGTTCACTATTTACCCCTACAGAGCTGGGAGTCACCACTATGGGACCCTTTCTCTATTTTCATCCAAAGTATCTTTAGATTTTTATTTCTGAGTCCTTTTTTATTCTAACCCTCAATAATTTTTAAATTCTTTTCTACTAAGCCTTTAAGATGCTCGATGTTGCTCTGAAATCAGGAACCTTTTGACTAATCATGACACAAGTATAAGGTATGAAAAAGACGGAAGGACAGCCTCAGACCCAGTGTTTGCCCCTGTTTCAGGACCTCTCCGCAGCCCTTACCTGTTAGAAATTCGCACTTGATTGCTAATTCACACTTGATTGCTAATTCACACTAACCTCGAGTTCCCTGACTTCATATCTTTCTGCAAGGCATTCGGGTGAAGCAAGCATGTTTCTCAGCTTGCCCCGGTGCATTTGGATGAATGTTCTTACCTCCAGGGGAGCCCCTCTTCCTTGGGCCTCATTAAGTCTCAATCTGTTTCTTTCTAATCCCACTTCCAATTTTCAAGTCTAGGTTGGGCCCAGTGCTTACTCCCCTTCCGGGTTTTCACCACCAGCCTCCCCGCTTCACTTGTACCTGGCAAGTCCAATGAGCTTTTTCTTCATCTTTGCATTAAGGTGAAGATAGAAAAATGCTAGCCCTGGGTCCCCAGCATCTTATGTTTTTTATAATCGACTGTTTCTTTGGGGCGGGGAATTCCTCCTCATTGATACTAAAATGTGTATGGAATTTACCACCACAAGAGACTAGAATCTCAGCTACACCTGAAGAGCACCAGTGGGCCTCGACTCAACAAGTACTAATAGGCATTTGTCCTTTGGTGAAAAGTTGAGGCTCTGGTGAGGTCAAATTCATGCACTGTCTTTAGGTCACAATCCTACACTCAATAAGAACTCAGAATCGGGGAGACAGCACTGGAGATCATTCAGAAACTCCAGATCTGCACTTACCGGCATTGATTTACCAAAAGGAATTTGCATTTTTGCTCTCAATAGGAAATGGGGGAAATGATTGGACTACTCTCATATCCCAGTCTTGCAGCACATTTACTTCCTTGTGTGGTGGGCTGGATGGGAATTGTAAGATTGTTGACTGGTGTCCTGGCCCAGGAAAATGGGCTACAGTTCACCAAAAGGCTGGGAGCTTGCTCCTGCATTCTCACATATTAGGTTGCACATTCCTTTATAGTGGAACTGAAAATAACTAAGACTTTGAGACTGATAGTTCTCAAAAAACACTCAACTAACCAAAAGAGAATACTAATTTTTTAAATCATGTCATCACTAAAGAAAAAGAATGAATGTGTGAATGAAGCCTGCCTGAATCCCTGAATAAAATAATTTTGAGGATGAAATTACATGCATGAACTAAGAGTAGAAAATTCTTTGCCATTTAATTAAACAAATCTCTAATTCTTCTCATCAGGATAAAACTGAAGGACAATGGATGCCTTTTGGGTTTTTTAATTTTTTAATATTGCACTTTATAGTACTTCATAAGAGACAATTGTCTTAATTAAAGCCATAAAATACCAATAATACATATATTCAGGGCTTCTGAATATAGTCACTCAATAAGCAGTCCATGAGTCATTCCTGTTTTGTATTGTTTGTTGTAAATTGGAGTTTATCTGTTCTCTTTTTAAGGCATATAATTATTGTTCTAGACAATCCTAATCTACTGATAAATTTTAGGTGTGTACGTTAATAAAACTGAAAATCAAAGAAATTTTTCATTTCACAAAAACATTCTTCACTTTCAAAATAGCTTGTTAAATAGCAAGTTCTAATACTACAGTGGAAATATTTCCTTTTTTAAGTTATAGATTTACTGTTTTTCAGGAATCCATTTGTTATGTAAAGCAAGGTTTACCCATAAGAAGAGTAAAATGGATAATTAGCAAATATATACCTGGAAAATTTAAGGTTTGAGTTCTTATATAAATATAGGATGGGTCTAAGAAGTTCCCTTATAAAAATGGCAAATAGAGATATATAATTTATTAATAATTTATTCTGCCTAAATTATAAACCTTCCCTGAGAAAACATGTAAAATAGAAGACTTCATAATGCATTGGGGGTTTTTTTTTTTTCTTCTTTTCTGCTAAACTACATAATTCCTGGCCCAGTATGGTAGACTACTTACATATATATACATACAGATGTTCCCACAACTGAAAACTTTAATGTTACACTTCAACAGAACTTCTTATATGATTTGAGTAAAAGCTAAAAAGAATAGCTAAAAGGCACTTAAAAGCCTAGAAATACCGACCACCTGGGTACCTAAATTATCCATACAGAGTAAATAAGTGTGTTAAATTGACCAACCCCATGAACTTTATGTTTAATTGGCCATTTTCCCTAAAGAAAGATTGTCTGGACCTGGAGGTGATGATGCTTCTGTTGGGGGCTGTTTTGTGGTCTGAAGTGTTTCTCGAAAGTAAAGAGACTCTCCATCTGGACGAGGGGACCTCTGTTGGCATATAATTCTGTTGAACCCTGCACAGAGTTCATATGTGTGCCCTGCGTCTAGCCTGGATGTTTTTCTTCTGCTCCACTTTAAAAAAAGAAACTCCAGAAGCAACAGCTTCCATCTCCAAGCAATCTGCAATCTCAAAAGAGCCATCAAAGAGTAACCAAAACTACCTTCCTGGTTTAATGAAGTGGCTGGTAGCACTAAAGGAAAGGTAAATTATACTTTTGTGCTTTGCATCATGTTAAAACAGAGAACGAATTATCAACATTGACCCCCAATATAGGCATTTGGCCTAGAACTTGCAAACTGTTTCTGGAACAGGTTATAATACAGATATCAGACTGCCATTTTTGTAAAGGGTCTTTTTAGGGATAGATGTCATCTCACGTTTCCTCCGTTCACCTCCATTTTAAAGACACATTTACCCCTACAAGAATCCAGCTGATGCACTTCCAAATTACTTTTGTCATTTTGTGTGTGTTTTGTTCAATATGAGCAAGTTTTCGCTGGCTGACAAGATGTATGGCAATTTTGCATCAGTTTATCCTCTGTGAATATGTCTGTACATAGATTGAAAGCTATATTTATTTGTAAATAGGCTGTTTGGAATAATATGTTTCTGTCACATGGACTTCACTCTGAAAAAGGGCGTTTCTTCACTGTGTTCATGTTACACTTTCCACACCTTTGTGCTTCTACTACTGGTAAACAACTCATAGAATATCTCACTTTATGTAACTAAGTCTCCTTGGTGTGAAAAGTAATAGAAATAAAACTATTGACTCAAAAGAAGTGCTGTTTTGGAATAATCCTTACCTTTGGCTAACTGGAACTCTCAAGGTCTCAAATTGACACGCAATTGTGGACGTTTCACTGTAAGGATTCAAAGGAACAGAGGGCAATCAGGAGTTACTATTCATTTTGACAACCATTTACTGAGTGTTGATTAATGTCATTTGAGCTTTTAAATGTCTGAGGGAATCTTGAGAACTGAAAGGACTACTCTAACAACTGGGTTTTAATTAATTAAATATATTGAAAATTGTAAATTCAAAAGCCTAGTGTTCCCTAAGCCTTTAAATTTCAAAAAGTCTTGTATAAATCTATTACTTGAAGATCAAAATAAGAAGTCACATCTTTTTTTTTGTTACTAACTGGTAATTTTAAAAGATTTAATTCTAAATAACTATCCCATTTATGATTTAAATTCCCTCAAGAACTTTTTATAGTTTATATACATTTAACATGATTCTCTCAAACACTCCAAAAGCCTACCAGACTTACAAACCTGAAAAACAAAATCTTCCTCTGCACTTAAGCAACTCCTATTAATCTATCAAAGTTAAATTAAATGTAATAAACCAGGTTTTCTGAAGCATTTAAATGTTTAATATTTTGGACCGTCTATTAATAAGACTTCCCAGGTGGCACTAATGGTGAAGAATCCACTTGCCAATGCCAGAGATGCAAGAGACGTGGGTCCAATCCCTGGGTCAGGAAAATCACCTGGAGTAGGAAATGGCAAAGCACTCCAGTGTTCTTGCCTGGAAAATCCCATGGACAGAGGAGGTTGGTGGGCCACGGTCCATGGGGTTGCAAACATGACTGAACAACTGGGCAGGCACACACATTAGTTACACAATCACCCCAAGCCGCAGGGTTTGCAGTTGTGGAGCACACAGACCACTAGACAAGAGAAGGGCCCCGAAGTCAGCCAAGGGCTCAGATTCTTTTCTTGGCTTTCCTAAATATACGCTTCCTAGTGAAGTGCATGTGCCCACTGATCACCTTTGACCGACTGACCTTGGCACCTCCGTTTCAAGGATTTCTCACCCTTGGCACCATGGACATTTTGGGCTGGGAAATTACTTGTTGGGTGCTGTTTAGTTGTAGAATGTTTAGTAGTATCACTGGCTTTTACCCATTAGGTACAAATTTCAACAAACAAATAAATGTCTCCAGATGTTAACAGATGTCCCCAGGGGTAGGATGGGGGTGGGGTGAAATTGCCCCAGGTGGAGAACGACTGTTCTATCAAACGGAACTCAATCCACTCCCTCAAGATGGCTGGAATGCGGCCACTGGCTGCCCTTTGGGCCTCTCTCTGTCTCCCTCTCTTTCATACACACACACACACACACACACGTATACACACACACCACCTCCCACCCTTCCACGCCCACCTAAATGCAGTGGTGCGGAGGTAAAACCTGAAGCACAAATAGCCCCTTGGGCGTCATTCCTCAGTGGTCTCTGTGTGAGCAGCAGGCTACTGAAGCTTAAGCTCTGGGACTCTTCTAGCTCATTCCACACAGATGGGCAGTTTACCAAATACAGTTTGGGTTTTAGAGGCCTGCCCCTCTTGAGTCTCTGGGTCTCTCCCTGAGCCAAGCTTTGCCAGACCAGGGAAGGCATTTCTGCAAGCCACAACCCTGGAAACAGCACAGCCCCAGAGCTATGCTCCGAAGTGACCGTTCACTAGTGCTGTCCTGGTAGCCGGATTGCTCCCCAGAAGAAGTCTCGGGGGCTGTTCTCTCTCAGCACGGCTGATAGGCTGAGGGCACAAGGCCAAGTGTCAGGAAAATGTGAAATCCACACTCATTTTCCTTCCTTCTAAAATGAATCTCACTTCTCAGAGATGAGGGTTTATGCTTAGAGAAAAGGTAGGAGGCATTTTGACACTGTGTTCAACACAGTGGTGTTTTAAAACTCTGGCGTGTGCCCTTGATGGTTTTTTTTTTTTTCTTTTGATGTGAAAGTTGCTCAGTCATGTACAACTCTTTGTGACCCCAGGGACTGTAGCCCACCAGGCTTCTCTGTCTATGGAATTCTCCAGGCTAGAATACTGGAGTGGGTAGTCATTCCCTTCTCCCTCCAGGGGATCGTCCCAAGACAGGGATCAAACCCAGGTCCCCCACATTGCATACAGATTCTTTACCATCTAAGCCACTAGCAAAGCTCTTTTTTTTTTTTTTACTGGGATGTAGTTGATTTCGAATGCCATGTTAGTTTCAGGTGTACAACAAAGTGAATCAGTTGGAATACATATATATCCACTTTTTTTTAGATTATTTTCCCAGATAGGTCATTACAGAGTATTGAGTAGAGTTCCCTGTGCCATTTGATGGTATTTCCAATCTATGATTGAGAATACAAATATTTTTATCAGAATGATATCCAATGCTGATTTCAGGCAATATTCATTAGGTTGATTAAAATCATTGATCAATTATCTATAGAGAATAATCTCTAACTTATCCTTTTTATTTTATTGATATTTTCCAAGAGACATTGCTTTCTGTATAAATTTTAAAATAGAAACTCAGTTCATCAACTAAGTTTAGTTTTTTCTACTCATATCAAATTTTTTACCAACCATACATGCTACTGGGAATCTTCTCCATTATTTCTACTGAACCCACCCAGTTTTTATTGGTACAGTTTTACAGATCAAAAAGATTTGAACTTTTCCATCAATTTTTCGTCCACAACTCTATAACAGATTGCACTCTTTGGAGGTTATACTGTATTTTTCCAGATACTATTTCTCTTTTGCAGAGAAGTTGTTTTGTTTTTTTTAAACTACTCATTATCAATCTTTTGCAATGCCATTTTCTAATTTTTGAGTGTAATCTCAGGTTAAAATTTTGTAATACTAAAATCATTTGGGTTCCTTACTTTAAAAGACAATCCAAATATCTATTATAGTATGAGTTTGATTAATAAAATGTTAAAGGAAAATATTTTGAATAAGTAATCTTTATTAAGTTATCATGGTATAACTGTAAAATTAAACATAAATTTACAAAAGAAAAAAAAATTCCCCTCACAACCATCTATGTTAGCAACTGGCCTACAAACATCTGTATAATTAGCTGTTCAAAAAAAAAGCTACTCCATAGTTATCACAGATTCCAAGATGTATGCGTGCATGCTTAGTTGCTTCAGTCCTGTCCACCACTTTCGACCCTATGGACTGTAGCTCACCAGGTTTCTCTGTCCAAAGAATTCTCCAAGCAAGAATAACTAGAGTGGGTTGCCATGCCCTCCTCCAGGGGATCTTCCCGACCAAGGGATCAAACCTGCATCTCTTTACATCTCCTGCTTTGGCAGGCAGGTTCTTTACCACTAGTGCCACCTGGGAAGCACAAATTCCAAGATACTAGGGTCCAAATCCATTGACAATTATACACACAAGTCCTGTGAGGAAGTTTGCTGTGATCAGAATCCAGAACTGCTGGAAAGATTGACCTTGGTCCACCTCTTCCTGTGCAGCTGTGAGCAGATTATTCAATGACTCTACACACCAATTCCTTGTCTGTTAAATACTACAGATGCGTTATTCCCCTCCACCCCATAAGTCGTTGGAAAGAGTAAGTTATTATGCCATAAAGTACCTAGTTTATAGTGAGCTTTAATATGTTAGCTCCCTCCTGCCCACCTCCTGTAACTTTGAACAAGTTATATAACCTCTCTAGGATTCAGAAAATGGGTCCCTTATTGAGATGTCAGTGTATTTTCTAACCTTTAAGATTATAGGAGTCTTGTTTGTCTCAGTAACACTACACACATCAGAAAAACCATCTCTTCCTGAGATGCCACTGATCCCAGTCCCCCAGGGCCCCATCTACCCTCATCCGGCAGTGTGCCAGGTAATCCTGGGATCTAAAAGCCTAGCCCGATTAGAAACAGCATGGGTGCGTGCTCAGTCACTCAGTCGTGTCCAACTCTTTGTGACCCCACAGACCGTAGCCCACCAGACTCCTCTGTCCATGGGATTTTGTCCAAGAATACTGGAGTGGGTCCTGCATTGGCAGGCAGACTCTTTACCACTGAGCCACCTGGAAAGCCCCCAAAAAAAAAAAAAAAAATACAAAGACAGATTCCATTTCAGTTTAGGTGTCTGGCTTACCCAGGACATGAAAATTTTTGAGGTGCACCCAGGATTCCTACAACTTTTGGAGTATTTCGTGATCTATATCTACAAATTACACACTGAAATACTAAACTTCTCCTTGCCTCTAGGGCCAGCTCACACATTAAACACATTCTGTATATTTCTGCAGGGACAGACTTAAGACATTGCCAACCCAGTGCTGGCAACAGTTGGTAAATTATGCTCCCTCACCCACAACAGACATCAACAATCAATTACAGAGCCACTCCCCACTATACTTTATCTGCTGAGCATTCTAGGCAGCCACTACCAATTAGTCCCAGTGGTGTGCAAGAGAAAGCCAAATTGCCATTTTAGTCTTATCTACTGTATAAGTGAGAAAATGAGGACTAAATCAGCAGTGTTACTTTCCTGAGGTCACACTCCCAAGCTGTAGAACTGTATATTAGGAACTGGTTTTTGTTTTGTGTATAATCTTTGCTGCAATAGCCAAATAGCATCTGAAGTGTTTCACATGTTGCCATGGGTGTTTTATATACCCAACCATGATGCACAGCATTGTAGGGTGGAGGGTTTGCTGCTCACAAGCCAGAGTAGCTAGGGAACTAGGATAAGAAGACGTCATGTTTAAAAGGCTTGGGACTCCCCTGGTGGTCCACTGGTTAAGACTGTACTCCCAGTGCAGAGGGTATGGGTTCGATTCCTGGGCGGGGAACTAAGATCCTGTATGCCACCCAGCACAGCCAAAAAAATAAAATGAAAGGCTTAAGTTAGGTCACTAATTAGGTTATAGCCAGGTAGTGAGTAATAGCAACTTCTAATTAATGAGAATTGTGTAGGAAGAAAACAAAGGCTTTCACTGCTGAGATTTAATAATGAAATTTCCATTAAATAAGAATAATCACCTCAGGGACAAAAAAGAAGTAAAGTCATGCCCAAATTTGGTCACAAAGCTGTTGGAAGGTATGCATACAGCTCTGACTGCCGCCAGCAGCTAACAACCCATGTCCTTGAAGTGGAATCAGGTCAGGTAAGTGTGTAAACACTCGAGCTTTCCCTGTCTCCTCTCAGGAGCTTGATCAAATGCACAATCCATCCCCATAGCAGTCCCAGTGAACTTCAGGGGAAAGAAAAGGTGTTTTCAACAAGCAACATAATGTTATTCGTTCCCATTGGCATGATTCAGGAATGGCCTTTAGGAGAGTCTGGGAGGTGAAGGGAAGACCCTGTCCCCAACATCCTCAAATTCCCCTCCAGCCCTGGACTATTGCCTAGAATTTCATCTTAGTGCCTTATCTCTCCAGTTCAGGGATCCTCAACAAAGAGGCTGCACCCAAAGGGCACATCAGAAACACCTGGGGGCTTTTTCTAACTATGCACAGAAAACCCAGCCCCACCTCCAGGCGCCCTCT
This sequence comes from Oreotragus oreotragus, assembly GCA_006410675.1. NCBI lineage: Eukaryota > Metazoa > Chordata > Mammalia > Artiodactyla > Bovidae > Oreotragus > Oreotragus oreotragus. The sequence continues at coordinate 21,698 of SJYX01020981.1, read as the reverse complement.
CCAACTTGCCCTGGCCGACCTGTGCACTCCCAGGCAAGAACTGTAGAGAGCTCTCCATACGCAGCAGCAGTGCTATATGGGGAAAAGATGGGGAATCCTGCTTAGCCTGAGGCCCTGATCACTGTGGAAATTGTAACTGGCTCTAGGAAGAGTCCACACCTGGAAGTTCCCACAAATGACTAGTCCAGCAGCTAACAACCCATGTCCTTGAAGTGGAATCAGGTCAGGTAAGTGTGTAAACACTCGAGCTTTCCCTGTCTCCTCTCAGGAGCTTGATCAAATGCACAATCCATCCCCATAGCAGTCCCAGTGAACTTCAGGGGAAAGAAAAGGTGTTTTCAACAAGCAACATAATGTTATTCGTTCCCATTGGCATGATTCAGGAATGGCCTTTAGGAGAGTCTGGGAGGTGAAGGGAAGACCCTGTCCCCAACATCCTCAAATTCCCCTCCAGCCCTGGACTATTGCCTAGAATTTCATCTTAGTGCCTTATCTCTCCAGTTCAGGGATCCTCAACAAAGAGGCTGCACCCAAAGGGCACATCAGAAACACCTGGGGGCTTTTTCTAACTATGCACAGAAAACCCAGCCCCACCTCCAGGCGCCCTCTCCAACTTGCCCTGGCCGACCTGTGCACTCCCAGGCAAGAACTGTAGAGAGCTCTCCATACGCAGCAGCAGTGCTATATGGGGAAAAGATGGGGAATCCTGCTTAGCCTGAGGCCCTGATCACTGTGGAAATTGTAACTGGCTCTAGGAAGAGTCCACACCTGGAAGTTCCCACAAATGACTAGAGGGAGTGCCTTATGTTTATTCATGGTTCCACCATGGGTGGTCAGGAGCAGCAATATGCCAGATACAAGCATTAGTACTGGGGGTCCAGAGGAAGGTGAGGTCCAGAGCCTCCTCTCAGACTTCGTGGTCCACAGAGGAAGACGAACACGTGACAACCACAGGGCCTGTGCTGGGATAAGCAGCCTCGAGGGTGGTTAAGAAGCAGGAGAGCCTGGGTATGAATCTCAGCTGTGTCACTTATCTGGTGGCTCAGACAGCAAAGAATCTTCCTGCAATGCGGGAGACCCAGGTTCAATCCCTGGGTCGGGAAGATCCCCAAGAGAAGGGAATGGCAACCCACTCCAGTATTCTTGTCTGTGAAATTTCATGGAGAGAGGAGCCTGGCAGGCTACTGTCCATGGGATTGCAGAGAGCCAGACACGACAGACCAACACTTCAACTTCTGTCACTTACCAGGCTAGGTGACTAAACCTCTGTGTGTCTCACCTGTTCCATCTATCACCTCATGAGAACTGTTTTATGTGGGTTGAATCAGCTAATTTTTTTTAATACCCTGGAAGCAGTGCCTATCATAGTAAGAAATATGCCCCCTTTGATAAATCAGCATAATAAATAAGTGTCTTGATGCCATTGGGGCCCACAGGAGTGTTTAAATCCATCTAGGGGCTGAGGAAAAAGAAAAACGCAACCGCTGACTCCAGGTGGGGGATGAGAAGTCTAACAAGGAAATCCTCGTAACAAGTGACAGGTGGAAAAAATGTCACATTTGGGTGAATGAACAAGGTTCAATGTGGCTGGAAGGGTAGAGCGTGCTGGGGGATGGAGAGACAGAAGCTGAGAAGGTGAGTGGTAGCAGGTTGCAGGGGGGCTTGTCCAACACACCAAGCAGCCCAGACCTCGTGCCAGCGAAGCTTCTTCACCAGCACGTGGCGTGGTTGATTGGGCTGAAGAAAGCCCTCTGCACATACTGAGAAGAAACAATGTCTTGGATGTGTGAACACTGATGCTGGGACTGAGGAGTCTGGGAGATAAAGAACCCAGACTGGCAATGAGTTGATAGCTATTGAGGCTGGGTGATGGCTAAATAGGGGTTCAGGATACTATCATTTCTATGTCTTTGCAATCTTGTTATAAACAGTTATCTTGAAAGGGTGCCTGGGAGAAAGCTCTTAGGCACCGTAACTCATGAGTCACATGTCTCAGTGTGAAAGGAGGGAAGTCTTGACCACCATAGAAAAGAATAAGTAGGAGCGGAGGTAGGAAGAGACAAGAAAACAAAATGGAGCAGGGAAAAGGCTGGGCTGCCCATCATCAGCCAGCCGCCATCTCCTCCTGCCCACTTCCCGCAGCCTTACCTGGATATTATGCCTGATTTGTTTAATTAATTGATTGACTGATTGATGCCTGCCCTGGGTCTTCGTTGTTGCACACGGGCTCTCTCTGGTTGCAGAGAGCGGGGGCTACTCTTTGTTGACGTGCACGGGCTTCTCACTACAGCGGTTTCTCTTGTTGTGGCTCATAAAGTCTAGAGTGCAGGTTCCGGTAGTTTTGGCCCACAGGCTTAGCTGCTCTGCTGGCAAGTGGGATCATCCCCAGTCAGGAATGGAACTTCAGCCCCCTGCACTGCAAGGCAGATTCTTAACCACTAGACCACCAGAGAGGCCCCGACACAGATTTTAGCAATCAGCTCTCTGTGCTCTCAAGGTCCAGGCCCTAGTTTTAACGCTAATGCTTCCCTGGGGTCCCTGCAGACCAAAAAAATCCACGTGCCCCAGGACTGCCCTAAGCCCATTCCAGCATCCTGGATACTGAGCGTGTGCTCCAAACACCACCTTTGCTGCTGCCAGGCCAATGGGGGAACGTTAAGAAGCTCTTTTCTAGAGGAGACTGCCAAAAAGAAGGGCAAGGTATGAAGAGGGATGGAGGAAACAGCGTGGCAAGGCTTGAGTGCCACTTCCCACGTTAAAAAGCAAGCGGGACGTTCTGGGTGCTGCCGCCCTCTACAGGCCAAACGGTAGACTGAAGGCGGCCCCAACACAGTGTCCTGAACATGGCGTCTATCTAACCGGGAAGCCTGGCGGCAAGGGAAAAGAAATAGGTAGGCGGGGCCCCAGGGCCTAGCTGAAGCTGTAAGATGGTTGGAAAGAGCTAAGGTCCAGCTGCCTTAAGGAAGACTGATGGTCTATGGGCTTTCTCACCTAAAGGCAAGCCTTTCTGGTGCCCTGCAGGGAGATTTTTCAACGTGTGCAAATGGTTTGGGCTTGTCCTGTGACTTTGGAGCACCACCTGGCATTTAATGGTCAAAGCCCAGCAATGCTAAATGGCCTGCAAATTGAGGGGAAGTCCTAAACAGAAAATCTTTCACAATCCAAATGCCACATGCTCTCCCCCTGAAAAACACTCCCTTGCCCTTGCTGGGTCCACCTCCACCCCCTCCCCCAGATCACTGTTTCTCAAACATAGGGACTATGGGGCTCCTACCTATATATTCAGTGAACTCTATAGAACCCAGTGAAAGAGGAGAGTGAAAAAGTTGGCTTAAAAGCTCAACATTCAGAAAACGAAGATCATGGCAGCCGGTCCCATCACTTCATGGCAAATAGATGGGGAAACAGGGGAAACTGTCAGACTTTAATTTGGGGGGCTCCAAAATCACTGAAGATGGTGACTACAGCCATGAAATTAAAAGATGCTTACTCCTTGGAAGAAAAGTTATGACCAACCTAGATAGCATATTGAAAAGCAGAGACATTACTTTGCCAACAAAGGTCCGTCTAGTCAAGGCTATGGTTTTTCCAGTGCTCATGTATGAATGTGAGAGTTGGACTGTGAAGAAAGCTGAGCGCCGAAGAATTGATGCTTTTGAACTGTGATGTTGAAGAAGACTCTTGAGAGTCCCTTGGACTGCAAGGAGATCCAACCAGTCCATTCTGAAAGAGATCTGCCCTGGGATTTCTTTGGAAGGAATGATGCTAAAGCTGAAACTCCAGTACTTTGGCCACCTGATGTGAAGAGTTGACTCATTGGAAAAGACTCTGATGCTGGGAGGGATTGGAGGCAGAAGGAAAAGGGGACGACAGAGGATGAGATGGCTGGATGGCATCACCGACTCAATGGACGTGAGTCTGAGTGAACTCCGGGAGCTGGTGATGGACAGGGAGGCCTGGTGTGCTGCAGTTCATGGGGTTGCAAAGAGTCGGACACAACTGAGTGACTGAACTGAACTGAACTGATAGAACCCAGTTTAGGAAACACTACTTCGAAAGTTAAGTGTTACCAGATCTGGAAATTGTTTGACCTTGTAAGTACAAATGCTAACACAGGCACCAAGACTGCATGCTGCTGTTGGTTTGAGATGGTCATTGATGACCTAGAATAGGTGTTTATTGCTCTTTTTATTGAGTGAAATCACAGTTGTTACGATGCTAATAATGAATGTTCACACCCTCAAGAATATGCCTGATGGACCTCCTTGGTTTAAATCAAGGATACAGGTGATTTAATCTTTGCCCACCAAGGTGTTCTGGTTTCCCCAATTCAAGGGCAGCTCCATAAGACTTGAGGGGCAGCACCTGGGAATCTAAAGGCATCAGAGCTGGTGATGAGACCCAGCAAACTGTGTTCTAGCAAGTTCTCCAGGTGATCCTAATGCTCACTGAGATTTGAGAACCACTGAGCTATAAAGCAGATAGCTCAGTNTTGCCCACCAAGGTGTTCTGGTTTCCCCAATTCAAGGGCAGCTCCATAAGACTTGAGGGGCAGCACCTGGGAATCTAAAGGCATCAGAGCTGGTGATGAGACCCAGCAAACTGTGTTCTAGCAAGTTCTCCAGGTGATCCTAATGCTCACTGAGATTTGAGAACCACTGAGCTATAAAGCAGGTAGCTCAGTGGTTAAAGCGTCTGCCTGCAATGCAGGAGACCCAGGTTCGATCCCTGGGTTGGGAAGATCCCCTGGAGAAGGAAATGGCAACCCACTCCAGTATTCTTGCCTGGAGAATCCCATGGATGGAGGAGCCTGGTGGGCTACAGTCCACAGGGTCGCAGAGAGTCGGACACGACTGAGCGACTTCACTTCATCCTTTGAAATATCGGTGTCTTATTTACCTGAATGACATGCACATCATGGTAGGCAATGGTTGAGAACACAGAAGCACAATCTGTGTGCAGAAGAAACGAGGCCCATAAGACTCAGAAACCCATGTTCTTTTTCTAAATTCTACTGAGTCTTTATTAGCACTGTCTAAAAGAACTTTCCATGATGATGAAAATATCCTTCATCAATAGCCACTAGCAACATGTGGCTCATGAGCGTTTGAAATGTGGATGGTGCAGGTGAGAAGTAAATCTTTGATTTCTTAAATTTTAATGTCAATAGCCTCATATGATTAGTGACTCATCTGTTGCACAGGGGAGGATCCATCATACACTTTGGTGTAAAAATGCCATCATGGAAAGCTTCACCCAAAGTAATTCTCAGGGGGAAAAGCGCACACACAAGAGCATTGGTACAACTAGCAATTAATCATATTACTCATTAATCTTAATGGAAATGGTGACAGATCCTTCTTAACTGTGACTGAGTTAAGGAAATACAATTAATGCACAGATTCGGGGACTCAGACTTAAAGAAGTCTGCCTTCTCTAAATGTTGGCAACCAGCAGAAGCTAGGCACGGCAGCTCCAAGTCCACCAGCTAATGGACTGCATGAAGACAGTGAAGGCAAATGGAGCCATTTCAAGTTAATCTTTTCTTCTCGACAGACTTTAGAGACTCCCTGTTTTGCTTCTAATCAACTGTTCTTCTAAGTAATGAGAGGACATAGTCAAGTGGTTACTCCATGGAGTCTGACCATAGCAGTGAATTTAGTGGGAATAACACCGATCTAGCCATCACTCAGCGCTGGGCAAAGTGGTCTTCCAAGATGTCAGGCTAGAGTAGCAAGCTGTATGCAGAGAAAAGGCACGTCACCTGGTTAGCAGCATTGGCATCTGACACTTGGCCATCCAGTGCCCACCAAGATGGGAATTCCAACCCACGGGGATGTTTAATAACTTTTAGAACAGGTGAAAGACCTCCAGTTAATGGACCAGTTGAGTGAGACTGTCTCCTCTCGCCAGCAAACAGGACCCACTCTGCACTTCAACTCCAAACCTCATTATTTGCCTTTTGAATTGAACGGACCTTTTTGAATGCAGTAAACAAATCAGCTACAATTACAGTGAAGACAAGCCATAGCAGTATTTTCTGCAAAAGGAGAGCCTCAGTTAAAACCCTAAGCCTGCAGGGAGATGGTGGAGAAGCAGATGATGAAAACAAGGAGTGAAGGGGCTAAGACAACCCAGGAGTGACCAGGAAGATTGGAAGAAATTCTGAAAATTGGATATTAGGGCCTATGCAGGGTGAAGCAACAAGAAAGGATGAATGAACAGCAGATGGGGGAAGAAATAAAAAGGGCTGTGCAAAACAAGAACAGAGTTTTCTTTCTCAAACAACATTGGTCGCAAATCTGGACCATGGTCTCTGCCCAGTGCCTTTGCATGCGCTGAGCCAACTCTAATGACAGGGCCTGTCTTGGTGACATCTGCCAAAGTCCAGCACATTTCAAATACTAGTCAGTGTGAAGTCCTGGCGACTTTCTAAGCCAGTGCCTCTCAAACTCTCAAGCATATACATTACCTGTGCCTGTATGCATGCTAAGTCACTTTGGGCATGTCCAACTCTGTGACCCTATGGACTGTAGCCCACCAGGCTCTTCTGTCCATGGGATTCCCCCGGCAAGAATACTGGAGTGGGTTGCGATGCCCTCCTTCAAGGGATCTTCCTGACCCAGAGATGGAACCTGCCTTAGCAGGTGGATTCTTTACTGCTGAGCCACCAGGGAAGCCCATACCTTGAGTAACAAACCTTTACTCTCTTGTCGGTCACAGGTGAGCTTGTCTGGTTGAGAATCACACCAGGAAAGTCAAGGACATCCATTTGAGCCCCATCAGTGGGATCACTGTGTTCAACGGCTGCAAATGGAACCAGCAGCTCCAACTGGCTGCCTGGGTCTTTGTCACACACACACACACACACGCCACCACACCTTCTGGACCAGAGGAGATTCGGTGGGAAGGCATACCTATGTGAAGGTCAGCAGATAGCACCCGGGCTGCTGGGGGGACCTAGCCCTGAGCTGCACTGTCCCACAGCTCTGGCTGTGTGCTCTCCCGGCTCCCACCTGCCCCGCGAGGTCTCCTTACCCTCATTCCCTGGAGGCCGACTTCAGAATTGTCTTTTAGACGAAATCACCCAGAAGCAGGATTGCAAACTAGTCCCCTCTCTCCCGCTGACTGGCTGACCTGAAGTGGCTGCGTGTGGAGCTAATTTGAGGAAGATGCTGAAACCAGGTTTCGGCTCTGCTGGGAGAACTGTCATGCTGGGTTAGCTGTCTGTGGTGGGGGAGACGGGAAAGGGGCAGCGTACCTAGCACGGGGCGGACGCCGAGCTGGTGTGAAGTGCCTGTCTTGGTGACATCTGCCAAAGTCCAGCACATTTCAAATACTAGTCAGTGTGAAGTCCTGGCGACTTTCTAAGCCAGTGCCTCTCAAACTCTCAAGCATATACATTACCTGTGCCTGTATGCATGCTAAGTCACTTTGGGCATGTCCAACTCTGTGACCCTATGGACTGTAGCCCACCAGGCTCTTCTGTCCATGGGATTCCCCCGGCAAGAATACTGGAGTGGGTTGCGATGCCCTCCTTCAAGGGATCTTCCTGACCCAGAGATGGAACCTGCCTTAGCAGGTGGATTCTTTACTGCTGAGCCACCAGGGAAGCCCATACCTTGAGTAACAAACCTTTACTCTCTTGTCGGTCACAGGTGAGCTTGTCTGGTTGAGAATCACACCAGGAAAGTCAAGGACATCCATTTGAGCCCCATCAGTGGGATCACTGTGTTCAACGGCTGCAAATGGAACCAGCAGCTCCAACTGGCTGCCTGGGTCTTTGTCACACACACACACACACACGCCACCACACCTTCTGGACCAGAGGAGATTCGGTGGGAAGGCATACCTATGTGAAGGTCAGCAGATAGCACCCGGGCTGCTGGGGGGACCTAGCCCTGAGCTGCACTGTCCCACAGCTCTGGCTGTGTGCTCTCCCGGCTCCCACCTGCCCCGCGAGGTCTCCTTACCCTCATTCCCTGGAGGCCGACTTCAGAATTGTCTTTTAGACGAAATCACCCAGAAGCAGGATTGCAAACTAGTCCCCTCTCTCCCGCTGACTGGCTGACCTGAAGTGGCTGCGTGTGGAGCTAATTTGAGGAAGATGCTGAAACCAGGTTTCGGCTCTGCTGGGAGAACTGTCATGCTGGGTTAGCTGTCTGTGGTGGGGGAGACGGGAAAGGGGCAGCGTACCTAGCACGGGGCGGACGCCGAGCTGGTGTGAAGCTCTCAGGGGAGGCCTGTTGGGTCCCCTCTCTGAACACAGGACAGAGGGAGGCTGGGATCCGTGGCGGGGGAAACTCCACAGCTCCTCAGAGCACGCTCAGCGTGCAGTCACCCCACTGCTGCTCCTGGGCTGGGAAACAGGCCCGAGGTCACCTGACTCCAGCTTCGTCAGAAAGGAGTGCTGAGTCAGCTTGTCTAGGTGAGCAGCACACCAGGAAAGAAAGCCGAGGACATTAGTTTGTCCATTTCTGCCCCACTAGACTGGCTGCTTCACAAGAGACCCTGCACCCAAAGGACTCTGGGTAGGCTGAGCATGGCAGACTCCGCATTTTTTAAGAAAACTAAAGAATGGGAAGACCTGGGGTTTTGTTCCATCTCTGCCACTTTTAGAGAAGACCCTTGACTTCAGTTTCTTTATCCCTAAAATGGAGTTTAACTAGGTGGCCCCAAATTCCCTTTGTAGATATGCAGCCTATGAGTCCAATCTCAGAGGAAGTTCAAACAATAGCACTGGTGCGCATTCACAATTCATAGCCGCACTTGCTCCCCTTTGGGGTAAACTGGGTTTTTTGAAAGGCATTTTGGTCCCTGGTTAGTGAATTACTGCTGTTCATATTTCAGGTTCTCTGGGAAGTTTAGTCTATGTCAGAGAACTAGGCTGGCAGACACTTAGTACTTTCTGCCTGACCAAGAAAGATGAAGTATGAAGGTCCTAATTCATTTTTTAACATTTCTGGAAGGAAAACTGCTCTAGAATGAAGGCAGTGATGCTTAAAGAGCAATCCTGACCACCTGTGTGCAAATTCCTATGGAAGGGTAGGATAAAGAGCAGCATTTCAAACAGAATTATGCCCCACCCCACCCCCATCCATGTGACTCTCATGCACACGGAAGTCTGAGACCCACTCACCTCGGGGTTCCTCTTGTCAGTGATTCGCATGCTGGGGAGAGGCGGGGAAATGTGCTTCACACACAGCTGTTCCCGGACAGCAAATACTGGAAACTGACTTAATTAGATGCATCTGGTGTGGCCATTGAGGTTGCATACTTTGATGGGTGTTTCTTGCTAATGGAATAAAACAAAAAGTCCTCACCTAAGAGATCCTATGTTATGGCTATGGCTTTATTTTCATTGGTTTCACACCAGGCATTTTAACAAGATGATTTTCTGCCTCTGGTTAAAGAAATAGATGTATGTATATGTGGGTGTATATGTGTGTGTGCAGCTATACAATGTGTTTCAACCAAACCCCGGCACAGTTTGAATGTTGATGTATTTTAAAGGCAGGGCATGCTCTCATAAAATCCAGCATGCAATATGACCAGCAGTTTGGTGGCCGGGAGGTTCATGGATCACTCCAACTGCCTTTAGACATGAAAAAGCAGAAATGTCACAGAAGCAGCACTGACCAGGTTTTGACTTGTTGAAGTGTTTACCTGGAGTGACTAGATTTCCATGATGTAGACATAAAAGTGTTACTTAGAGGCAGGAAAAGAGACGAAGAGAAGGAAACAATGTCTTAATTGCATTTATCACAATCTCCTGTCTCTCAGACCAGACAATGAGCTATGAAAGGCACTGAGATAGACTGTTTGCAAAATTCGCCACCATCATTCCCCTGCTTGTTGCCAAGTCTCTTGGGCATGACCATCAGGAGGTATTCCCTCTTTCCCCAGAATCTGGCCTGGACTTGTAACTTGATTTATTCTGATCTGACCAATAGAATGACTATTTATGTCAGTTCCACACCTAATCCTTGAGACCTGACAGCCTTCCCCTCATTCTCTTGGAATCTTCCTAGATGCTATGTAAGTCCAGACCACACTGCCAGAGGCTGAGGGTATGCAGCCAGAGATGAGCCATCCTAGCTTAGGCCCCCAGGCCAGCCAGCCTTGACTGACCCCACAGCTGACCGCAGACCTTGAGTAGACTCAGCCAAGGCCAGAAGAACTGGTCAGCTGAACCCCATCCAAATTGCTGACCCAGAGCCTTGTAAACTAAATACACAGTTTTCATCTTAAGCCACTATGCTTTGGGGGTGTTTGTTATATAGCCAAAGCTAACTGATACATGGGAAGGTTGTATATGTGTTTTATTTAACTTTATCTCCACCCAGCATGGTGCTTGGCACTCCAGTGATGAACAAATGAATGAAGAAATGCAGAGATTACTTAGCCTTTAAATGCTTGGATGCTTCATGTTCTGTGGAATAAAACATTCTTCTCTGAGCTATAAACATAAGAACATTGCAGAACACTGCCTTTTTGACAGCAGCAATATCTCTGTTATTAAATAACAGACTGGGAACTGGATACCTCCTGCTCTGAAGTCTGAGGCACATGCTTTTAATTCTCTAAAGAACCCAACCATTAAGTAATTACTTTTTGAAACTGGCTTCTCTGGAAATCCACTTCTTTAACCTATCCTCAGAGCAGCCCTGCAAGGCAGACTGTCCCCACATCCCAGAAATGAGCCCCTGTGGTGTCTTCCCTTCTGCAGAATGACTGGCTAATCTACTCGGGAACATAATCAGAGGCTGTGAGAAATGGAGTGAGGTGTCTGAGCGTGCCTACCTACCACCTCCAGATTCTGACATTCACCAACCTGCTGTTCATAAAAGAGTTAAGTCCATACAGACTTGGTCAGAATTCAGGGCTCCGACCAGGCAGGTGGCATGTGTGTATCAAGATCCATGAAAAAAAAAAAGAATATCAAAGAATAAAAAAATAAGATCTTAAGCAATAGCTTCACTGCACATTTGTTTCTGTACTTAATATCATGAAATGTTAAAGCTGCCAAGAACAAGGATGGAATTCATATAATCCTAACTGTTCAATTCTTCCCTGGTGGCTTAGAGGGTAAAGCATCTGCCTGTCATGCGGGAGACCTGGGTTCAATCCCTGGGTTGGGAAGATCCCCTGGAGAAGGAAATGGCAACCCACTCCAGTACTCTTGCCTGGAAAATCCCATGGATGGAGGAGCCTGGCAGGCTACAGTCCATGGGGCCGCAAAGAGTCAGACACGACTGAGCGACTTCACTAACTGTTCAATATAGGGCTCTGCTATTATTGCTGTGTAATTGCTTGACTTCTTTTACCACCTGTTTGTATTTCCAGTATTCATGAAATCTTCATTCATATCTTAGGCCTTCATTTGGATGGAATCTATGGTTTGTAGGTTAACACTGGTTATTAGGTTTCTTGTATCACTGGCCTCTAACAAAGTAGTATATGTCTCCCAGAAAAATCATGACGGAAGACACAGAAAAGATACCTAATCTGGATCCTCTTGGAAGAACTTAATAACGCATAGCTCGGGACCTCTTGAGCTCACTTAGGAAGGAAAAGTGTGGAGAAGTCCAATACATGCATATGTGCACAGAGGCCATGCTTCTCAAAACAGCTTCTAGTCACAGAACAGCCTGGAGGAACAGTGGGTAACTGAAGCACGCATGATCAGTGGTGTCCAGCTCTTTGTGACCCCTTGGACTACAGCCCGCCAGGCTTCTCTGTCCATGGGATTTCCCAGGCGAGAGTACTGGAGTGGGTTGTTCTTTGCTTCTCCAGTGGATCGTCCCAACCCAGGGATCAAACCCTCAGCTCCTGCCTTGGCAGAAGGATTCTTTACCGCTGAACCCATCAGGGAAGCCCCAGATAACTGAAGACCAATCTTGAAAAGTGCAGGTGCTTTGGGAACAGACCAAGTTTCAACTCTGCTGTTCAACACAGAAATTCCTCTTGGAGGAATCTAGTCTCCAAGTACACAAAGGATATTCATGGAGAGTCACTGCAGCGGCATTTTTAACAATAAAACCAGAAAACCTAAGTGTCCAACAATAGGATATGTAGTTGAATAAACAGCACATTTAGTCAGTGGATTACTATGGAGACCTTAAAAGGAATGGAGCATTTCTAGTTGTGCTGCTGTGGAAAGAACTTAGTTGCATTATTAAGAGAAAAGACTAAAGTGCAGGAAAATTGTGTGTGCTCCCATCCATGTATATGCAGGAAAAATTGTGTCAAGATAAACAAGGAACTCTTGATCATGCTTACGTGTCGACAGGACTAGGTTAGAACATTTTTTCCTAGCCCAGGACTAAGAATGAGAATTTCTCTTCCTCATTTCCCCTTTTGTTTACTGTTCCAATTGTTCTCATGTATGTATGTTATCTTTGTAATTGAAAAATAAAATCCTACTTCTGTCACCTAACAACTTGCAGTAGACTGCAGGGTGGACGTGACCCTCCACCCCAACCCCTCCCTGTATTCCTGCCCCTTTGCAATATGACTGTGAAGCTGCTCCCAACAGTAAGTTCGAGTTTCTCTCACCATCCCTTGAATCTATGCAGCTCTCATGGTCTGCTTTGGCCAATTGAGATCATGACAGAATTGGCAGTGTTAGTTCCAAGTGGAGGTATCAAGGGGCCTTGCATCCATCCAGCCTTCCAAGAGGAATCCTGCCAAGCTGCCATGTAAACCAGCTCAGCTGTCCTACTGGAGGATGGAAGAGGTCAAGTGATGGGTTGTGCCCTACTCCCAACACCCCAGCCAGTCTCTAGGACTGTGAGCTAAACAATGGTTATTCTTAGCTACTTATTTGGGGGATGGTTTGTAACAAAGTAAAAGCTAACTGGTCTGCCCACCACGTGACCTTGGGAAGAATATGTTTCCTTTTCTGTGAAATGGGAAGAACTACACAAACTATGAAAGATTTTTGCAAAAGTTTTGCTGTGATTAGGTATAGAGCACGCCATGGACTGTAGCCCACCAGGCTCCTCTGTCCCTGGGATTCTTCAGGCAAGAAGACTGCAGTGGGTTGCCATGCCCTCCTCCAGGGGGTCTTCCTGACCCAGGGATTGAACCTGTGTCTCTTAACTTCTCCTGCATCGGCAGGCCATTCTTCATCACTAGCGCCACCTGGGAAGCCCTTGGGTACAGAACAGACTCAAATTTTCCCCTTCCTCTGCCCAATCCTAGAATATGAACCTTGAAGGATGGAACAGGAAGGAGGTGGCACCCAGGCACAGACTTGGGTTGGAAGAGCCATAATCAAGGGGTGTGTGTGTGTGTGTCTGTGTGTGTGTGTGTGTACAGACTTGGAATGCTGAGTACAGTCTTCCTGGTTTGTTCCTATAGAAAGAGTTCTGTCGGCCCAGTGACAGGACAGGCAAGGCTATGCCCTTAGACCACCTCCCAACAGACCCAGAAGTGGAGAGAAAGCACTGGGACCTTCCTAAGCAGGATCACCTTGGAGGTCAGCTCGAGGCAAGGAAAGGGTTACAAGAACCCTAACAGAAGTCCTTCCTTGCACAAGGTTAGCCGCTGTGGCAGCCCCTCACCCATTACGTTAGATGCCTGCTTTGCAGACACATCATGAGGCCTCTCTCCTTTGGACCACAGTATTCAGCAATTACCTCTGGTTATAAAGTCCTTTTTTCCCCCAAAGTCTGCCAGCTCCATGGGATTTCATGCAGTGGCCACAGAAGGTCCAACCTCCATGCCTCTGGACACTGCGTCAGGGACTCTGAGCTGCTCTGCTCCCTTAGATGAACTTCTGGAACTTCTCAAAGAAAGCTGTGATGCTCATGTGTGCTGTGCTCAGAGGCTTCAGTCATGTCTGACTCTGCGACCCCGTGGCCTGCAGCCCACCAAGCTCCTCTGTCCATGGGATTCTCCAGGCAAGAATACTGGAGTGGGTTGCCATGTCCTTCTCCAGGGGGTCTTTCTGACCCAGGGATCGAATCTGTGTCTCCTGCATTGCAGGCGGATTCTTTACCACTCAGCCACCTGGGGAGCCCTTAGCAAACGCAGTTACTGAGTACTTATAAACAAATACTATCACTGGCTCTGAAATGTAGCTGCATGTTGGAATTAGCTAGAGAGATGTTTTTAATTTTTTTTTAATATTTTTCAATTACCTACCCCAGAACATTTCCTGAGGGCAGGTGTCACTTTTTAACATGTATTTTTATTTATTGGCTGCCCCAAGTCTTAGCTGCAGCAAACGGGATCTTCAGTCTTCACTGAGGCATGTGAGGCCTTTTAGTTGTGGCATGTGGGATCCAGTTCCCTGACCAGGGACAGAATCCAGCTCCCTGGTACTGGGAATGTGGAGTCTTAGCGCCTGAACCACCAGGGAAGTCCCAAGGGACTTTTTAAATCTTGATGGATAGCTCCCCAAACCAGAAGTTTTGATTGAGCATATCTGGGTGCTGCTCAGCACTGGAATTTTGGAAACTCTTCCAGGGATTCTAATGCACAGCCCAGTCTGAAACCCATGGTTCTATCTCATCGCATCATCCTCAGGAGACAGACTATGTCATTATCCCCATGGCGCAAAACTGTTGTGCAAATTTCCCTGTTAGAACCGTGTGGTGATCTGCTGCTCATCTGTAAAAGAGAGAGTCAAGGTGGAGTTTAGCAGCTGTCGCGTCTGCTCGGCGTCTGGGAATGGAGACTCGTGTGGGCTTAACGCAGACCGTGAAGGACGGGGCTGTTCTGCCTTCCCAGGGTAGAAGCACAAGGGCACGGAGAGCAAAAGAATAGAGAAAGAGGAAGACGAGGCGATTCAGCTGGGGAAGGAGAACAGAGGGACTGCTGGGGATTTCCCTGGTGGTCCAGGGGTAAAGACTCCGAGCTTCCAATGCAGAGGGCATGGGTTCGATCCCCTGGTCGGGGAACCAGATTCTACATGCTGCAAAGATTCCACGTGCCGCAGCTCAGACCTGGCACAGCCAAATAAATATTTAAAAACAAACCTGAATGCTGACAAACACTTCCCATCTCCTGCCACCCTTTTAATAATTCTTTTTGTTCTCCAGAACAAAATGTATTCTACATACAGACAGATGCCTCTTGTTAGCAGCTGCAGTAGTTGGTTTCAAAGGCAAGGGGGAAAGTATGAAAGAGACTTTTAGGGATTTTTTTTTTTTTCTCAAATTTGTTGAGCTAATGTCATAAGAATATATGTCACTAAAATTGTACTCAAGCAGCAGCTGGGTCTCTCTGGGATGGGGACAGCGTTAAACAGCACACCCAGTCACCACAACAGATACGGCCTCTGTCGACTAAAAGACGCAGAACATGAGTTGCTAGTCAAGTTTTAGCTGGGCCAAGATGAGGACTGCAACCCAGGAGACAGCACCTCAGGTAGCCCTGAGAGGCTGCTCCAAAGAGGCAGTGGGGGAAGGTTAATGTATGATTTTGGTGAAGGGGGAGTTCAGTGCAGTCAAGCGCTTACTTTACAAAAGGTTTTCTGCTAGTCACGAGGAGCTGATGTCATCATGAAGGGATTTAGTGATTAGCTAGATATGAGGAGGTGCTAGGATTGGGATCACGAAATCAGTTCCTAAAAATATCTGACGATCTAAAGATCTGCTCCAGCAGTTTCCCTGGAGCGCAGAGTGCCTCGGTCACCTCCCTGAGCTCTCTCGGCAGGTGCTGAAGGTGAGCAGCGGCATGGGGTTCAGTCTCCACAGAGGCAGATGGCCTTGTTGTTGCTCAGTCCCTAGCAAATGCTCTTGGCAAGTGACAGTTTGTAGTTGACACCTCCAAGGGGACAACTCGGAGGTCATGCACCAAGGAATAGGGGGTTGAGGACAGGGGAGCGTCTTCAGTTCCAGAGTTGCCTGAGGTTTAACTCAATCCAATCATTTTTCTTAGATCCTTTCTGCATTCATAGGCCTCTCTTGGTTTTAAGGAACAGAGCCCGGCTTGATGCAGAGTCAGCAAAAATTTATCGACATGCCACAGGAGGGTCTCACCTCACAGGACCTGGGAGGTAGTAACGGAGGTGGTGGTTTGCCAGTGTGAGTTGCCAGCTCCTGCTCCAGAATCACCTTGAGAATTTAAAATGCCAATTGTCCTGACCCACTGAGTCAGAATCTCCAGGATTAAGGACAAAACATCACTGTTTTCTCTTAAAAGCCTCCTCAGATGTTTCTAATATGCAACAGGGTTGAGAACTATGGGCCTAGAATAAGAAGGAAAAAAAAAGCTGAAATGTATTGAATGTGCTGTGCTAAGCCTAATTATGTGTGTGTGTGAGCGTTCAGTTGTGTTCAACTCTTTGCGACACCGTGGACTGTAGCCTGCCAGTCTCCTCTGTCCATGGGATTTCCCAGGCAAGAATACTGGGGTGGGTTGCCATTTCCTTCTGCAGGGGATCTTCCTGACCCAGAGATGGAACCTGGGTCTCTTATCTCCTGCACTGGCAGGCGGATTCTTTACCACTAGCAATTCATTTACATTTCACAACCTGGTGAAATGGGTTCAATTTTCTCCGCTTCACAGGTGTGAAAGCTGAAGTACATGGAGGCCTAAGTAGTCCAAGAAGACTTCATGAGACCCGAGGCTCCCGAAGGGTCGTGAAGGCTGGGGGTTCTGGAGAATAGCTGGGGAGGCATTGGGGGGTCATAGGAACAGGGCAACAGATCAGGAGGGAGCAGGGACCAGTGGGAGGGAACATTTGGTAACAGACAACCAGGTGATAAAGAGAACCGGGGGGACTTCCCTGGTGGTTCAGTGGTTTAAAATCCACCTTCCACTGCAGGGGATGCAGGTTCGAATCCTGATCCAGGAACTAAGATCCCACATGCCACCATGGAGACCCAGCACAGCTTAAAAAAAAATAAAAAAAACTTAAAATAAAATTTAAGTAAAAACTCTAGGACACTCAAGTCACCTAGAGTGACGACTTCCTCACTGTGGAGGGGACAGCCTCCACACGAGTCTGTGTGTGGCAACCATGTGCCAGCTGAAAACAAGGAGTGAGGTAGTCATACAATTTCTAACCAACACTCAACAGAAGAATTTGGGTCGGTAGAACACCATCCAGAATTTGGCTCATGGCAAAGCTGATACCCCCACTTATAAACAATGATTCCAGGAAACTTAAGGTCAGTGAGGGCTTAAAAAAAAAAAGCTTTATTATGAATCATATACAGAGAGCAACTCTCAACCTTCTCATGACTTTAAAATGTCCAGTAGCTCTGTCCACTGAAAATGGCTAACAGTGATGACCAAACCACTAGCAATGGTCATCCCTAGAACCTAGATTAGGCTTTGAAATACATCTCACTAAAATAAAAACAGGTAAACAGGGTTTCTCTGAGTATGGCTGAGTGTGAGTCTGGGTCAGAAACAGACAAAAGGACAATACACTGTCCTACTGGTAACAAGGAAACAGCCAATTACTAGGATCCTATCAGAAAAATTCAAAAATCACCTTGAGGCTCTCACTGGCACAAGATGGAACAAATTGAGTATAAGTGATGACAACTGTACTGGCTTTGAAGCCCATCAAATACGTTTAAATCCATGTGTTCATAATTACATACATCCAGTCCTTTCTGAAGGATGGCAAGGAACCAAGTTTTTAATCTTGAAAAATAGTAAAGGGACAGAATCAAAGATTGATCCTACCTTCCCTATATGGTCTTTATCACTGGGTAACCAATAGTATATGAGGGGAATTTTCTCGTTATGAAGTACTCCAGCTATTAAATGAAAAAGAAGTGATAGGATATCACCAATTTGCAAACCTCAGTGAACTTGCATCTACCCACTTAACAGGTCACTACTCCTTTATCCCCAAAATACCAGTGTTGTCCTCACCAAGGGTAGAGGTGCTCTCCTTTCAGGGTTACGACTCACCAGCATCACTCTTCTTTCATTGAAAAAAAAATTATATTTTAAATAAAACACAGGTAACAATATAAATATAAATAGGAGAAGGAAATGGCAACCCACTCCAGTGTTCTTGCCTGGAGAATCCTAGGGACGGCAGAGCCTGGTGGGCTGCCATCTACGGGGTCGCACAGAGTCGGACACGACTGAAGCGACTTAGCAGCAGCAGCAGCAACAATATAAGTGTGTGACTTGATGAATTATTCCAAGGCAATTGCCTTTAGGTCAAGACACAGACCACTGCAGCCACCTCAGAAGCCCATCTAGGTCCCTCATTCCAACCACAGTTCCCCTCCTTTCTCCCCCAACAGGTCAGCAATATCCCACCATTATTAAGTGGTTTTTTCAGCCAAATGTGTATCTATAGACACTGTGGTTTAGTTGGAATATTTTAAAAGCTTTGACATGCCTTTTAAGTCTCTTCCAATCTTGTATCTTATAATCTGGAAGTGTCCCTATTTTTCTTTAAATCTGTCTGTGAAAGAACCTGGCCCATTTGATCTGTACCGGTTCCCACAGTCTAGATGTGCTGACTGCATATTCATGAATACATCACAAAGTTCCTTCAAATGGGTAGCTTGATTGGTAGCTTGACTGAGGTTTGATTCTCTTGGCAAAACTACAGGAGGCAGAAAACGTCTGTTCTCCTTCCATCCTTTTTTATGATGAAAGCAGCCATCAATCCTTAATGCCTGTACCTAGCTTAGGGCAGCAAACGAAGTCACATTCCTTTTAATAATTCAAACCACTTGACTCTGAGCCCTTATCTCACCTCTCTTTCTTCTCTTGCACAGGGTCCTCCCTCCTGGGAAATCTCATAGTCTCCTTGAGGGCTTCCTTTGTCCAAGAATCAGAAGATCCCCATGGAGGAGGGAATGGCAAGCCACTCCAGTATTCTTGCCTGGGAAATCCAGTTGACACAGGAGCCTGGCGGGCTACAGTCCATAGGGTCACAAAGAGACTGAGCACACACCTATGATGCTGCTAAGTCGCTTCAGTCGTGTCCGACTCTGTGTGACCCCATAGGCGGCAGCCCACCAGGCTCCCCCGTCCCTGGGATTCTCCAGGCAAGAACACTGGAGTAGGTTGCCATGTCCTTCTCCAATGCATGAAAGTGAAAAGTGAAAGTGAAGTCGCTCAGTCGTGTCCGACTCTTAGCGACCCCGTGGACTGCAGCCACCAGGCTCCTCCATCCATGGGATTTTCCAGGCAAGAGTACTGGAGCGGGGTGCCATCACCTTGCACCAGGAGAGAAAACCAGGAATCCTGGTTCCTTGGCTGTTGCCGCCGCTTTGGCCACTAGGTGTCGCCACTGGTCACTGCTTTTCAGTGTCTGCTGCTGCTACGGCTAAGTCACTTCAGTCGTGTCCGACTCTGTGTGACCCTATAGACGGCAGCCCACCAGGCTCCCCCGTCCCTGGGGTTCTCCAGGCAAGAACACTGGAGTGGGTTGCCATTTCCTTCTCCAATGCATGAAAGTGAAAAGTGAAAGTGAAGTCACAACAGAAGTCCGGTCCCACTCTTTGCCACTCCGGAGACTGCAGCACGCCAGGCTTCCCTGTCCTTCACTATCTCCGGTAGTTTGTTCCAACTCATGTCGAGTCGGTGATGCCATCCAACCATCTCATCCTCTGTTGTCCCCTTCTCTTCCTGCCTTCAGTCTTTCCCAGCATCAGAGGCTTTTCCAATGAGTTGGCTCTTCACATCAGGTGGCCAATGTATTGGAGCNCTGTCCTTCACTATCTCCGGTAGTTTGTTCCAACTCATGTCGAGTCGGTGATGCCATCCAACCATCTCATCCTCTGTTGTCCCCTTCTCTTCCTGCCTTCAGTCTTTCCCAGCATCAGAGGCTTTTCCAATGAGTTGGCTCTTCACATCAGGTGGCCAATGTATTGGAGCTTCAGCATGAGTCCTTCCAATGGATATGCAGTTTTGATTTTCTTTAGGATTGACTGATTTGAGTTTCTTGCTGTCCAAGGGACTCAAGAGTAGTCTCCAGCACCACAGTTTGAAAACATCAGTTCCTCCCTGCTCAGCCTTCTTTACGGTCCAGCTCTCACATCTATACTTGACTACTGAGAGGGTATTCAGTGTGAGTGGTGTGCATTTTGAAAGGAGAGAAGGGAGCCTAGAAAGGGGCCAGGTGATGGAGTTCATAAATGTGGCGGCATGTTCAGTTGACTTGGAGGGATCTGGTCAGTCAGTGAGCTGCAAATATGAAAAGCAAGTTAGTTGCTCAGTGGTGTCTCTTTGTGACCCCACAGACTGTAGCCCACCGAGCTCCTCTGTCCATGGAGTTCTCCAGGCAAGAATACTGGAGGAGCCGTTCCCTTCACCAGGAGATCTTCTGAACCCAGGGATCAAACCCGGGTCTCCTGCATTGCAGGCAGATTCTCTACCATCTGAGCTGCAAGAGTAGTCAAAAATGTCTCTCAGAATTTACATCAGCAAGGTCGCTTGTCACCAGCTTAGTGTCACCCATTTGCTGTTGAACTCATTCATGTGTCCAATACGCAGAAAGGACAAACAAGTAGAAACAGAGCTGGGAACAGAGAAAGATATATTGCAGGAAACAAGAAAGAACAGGCAGCTCATGCTCAAAAGACCCAAAATTCCCAACTGATGGTTTTCTGGGAATATTCTGAATTTTTTTCAGTATTTACGTATGTGGCTGCACAGGTCTTAGTTATGCATGCGGGATCTTTAGTTGCAATAGCAGCATCGATATTTTTTTTAGTTGCAGCATGCAGGATCTAGTTCCCTGACCAGGGATTGAACCTGGGTCCCCGCAGAGGAAACACAGAGTCTTAGCCAGTGAGTCACCAGGGAAGTTCCGGGAATGTCTTATCTTAACCTCCAGTGACAGAGCCTGATATACACATGTCTACATGGCTCATGTTCTTGGGAGAGATATGTAGTAATGCTTCCATCCTTAGAGAAAATTGTGAGCTGAAAAACTGGGTTCACCTTCTTTTGGTGGGAATGCAAATTGATACACCCTCTATGGAGAATAGTACAGAGATTCCTTAAAAAACTAGGATTAAAACTACCATACAACCCAGCAATCCCACTACTGGGCATATGTCCTGAGGAAACCATAATTGAAAAAGACACATGTACCCCAATGTTCATTGCAGCACTGATTACAATAGCTAGGACATGGAAGAAACCTAGATGTCCACTGACAGATGAATCCAGTAAGAAGATGTGATACATATATACAATGGAACATTATTCAGCTGTAAAAAGGAATGCATTTGAGTCAGCTCTAATGAGGTGGACAAACCTAGAGCCTATGAGACAAAGTGAAGTGAGTCAGAAAGAGAAAAACAAATATGTATATTAATGCATACATGTGGAATCTAGAAAAATAGTAATGATGAACCTATCTGCAGGGCAGCAGTGGAGATGCAGACACAGAGAATGGACTTGTGGACACAGTGGGGGAAGGAGAGGGTGGGACGAATGGAGAGAGCAGCCTGGAAACATATACACTACCACATGGAAAACAGAATTTGCTCTATGACTCAGGGAGCTCAAACCGGTTGCTCTATGACTCAGGGAGCTCAAACCGGTGCTCTGTGACAACCCAGAGGGGTGGGAGGTGCGAGGGAGGGGACATAGTATACCTATGGCTGATTCATATTGATGTATGGCAGATACCAACACAATATTGTAAAGTAGTTCAGTTCAGTTCAGTCGCCCAGGCGTGTCTGACTCTTTGCGACCCCATGGACTACAGCACACCAGGCTTCCCTGTCCATCACCAACTCCCAGAGCTT
>SJYX01020978.1:547379-605329 GCA_006410675.1 Oreotragus oreotragus | reverse complement strand
TCGGTCATCCCCTTCTCCTCCTGCCCCCAATCCCTCCCAGCATCAGAGTCTTCTCCAATGAGTCCACTCTTCTCATGAGGTGGCCAAGGTACTGGCGTTTCAGCTTCAGCATCATTCCTTCCAAAGAAATCCCAGGGTTGATCTCCTTCAGAATGGACTGGTTGGATCTCCTTGCAGTCCAAGGGACTCTCAAAAGTCTTCTCCAACACCACAGTTCAAAAGCATCAACTCTTCGTGCTCAGCCTTCTTCATAGTCCAACTCTCACATCCATACATGACCACAGGAAAAACCATAGCCTTGACTAGACAGACCTTAGTCAGCAAAGTAATGTCTCTGCTTTTGAATATACTATCCAGGTTGCTCATAACTTTTCTTCCAAGGAGTAACTGAAAGCTCCTAGACATAAAAAATTATACAAATATGTGTGTGTGTGTGTGTTTTTGAGGGAATAGCTAGATATCCAATAGCTATGTCATAGAAAATGCATTTTGTTATTATAGCTGGAGAGTGTGACTAAGAACATGTTTTCAAAGACAACTTAACTCACCCAAGGAAATGTCTGGATGATTCAGTTTGGTAAATTCTTTTTTTAGATGTTAAAATAGAAGCTTGTTTTAATTTGATTTAACATTTAAAAAGATCAAATTTATAGTCCTATGAAAGATGACAAGATGGGAAAGAAGAGTCTAATTTCGGTAATAAAAGTCAACTAGGAGTCTTTTCCACTACTTATGGAAAAAAAAATGAAAATTTAGGCATAAGAATCAAAACAGAAAGTAGCAAAATACTTTTCAAATTAAAAAAAGGCCTTCAGTTCAGTTCAGTTCAAGTCAGTCGCTCAGTCGTGTCCAATTCTCTGTGACCCAATGAATCGCAGCACGCCAGGCTTCCCTGTCCATCACCAACTCCCGGAGTTCACTCAAACTCACCTTCATCAAGTCGGTGATGCCATCCAGCCATCTCATCCTTTGTTGTCCCCTTTTCCTCCTACCCCCAATCCCTCCCAGCATCAGAGTCTTTTCCAATGAGTCAACTTTTCGCATGAGATGGCCAAAGTACTGGAGTTTCAGCNTCCATCACCAACTCCCGGAGTTCACTCAAACTCACCTTCATCAAGTCGGTGATGCCATCCAGCCATCTCATCCTTTGTTGTCCCCTTTTCCTCCTACCCCCAATCCCTCCCAGCATCAGAGTCTTTTCCAATGAGTCAACTTTTCGCATGAGATGGCCAAAGTACTGGAGTTTCAGCTTTAGCATTATTCCTTCCAAAGAATACCTAGGACTGATTTCCTTTAGAATGGACTGGCATTAGGCAATATTTTAAAATTACCTACTAATTTGTGTATCAGCTTTGTATGGGCATTGGATATATAGAAGTAAACACTTTTTTCTGACAAATTATAGAGAACTTAATATATTAGGGAATGGAGTATGAACCAATGTAAGATAAATGTCTATGGATGTGAGAAATAGGAAAGAGTCAAGTTTAATGTCCCCAGTGTTTTCTTAGTAAAGCCAACTGGTTTTGTAACAATGCCATTTATCTAGGGGCCTCCCAGGTAGCAAAAAGTTAAAGAATCTTTGGTCCCTGGGTCAGGAAGATCCCCTGGAAGAGGAAACGACAATCCACTCCAGTATTTTTGCCTGGAAAAATCCCATGGACAGAGGAGCCTGGTGTTCTACAGTCTAGGGGGATCACAAAGACTCAGGCATTACCTAGTGACTAAGTTCAGCACACACACAACCTAGATAAAAACATCATAAAGCAGTTATTGGTGAAGCATGATGGAAGAATGGAGGTAATAAGTGCTGGTTTTTAAAATAATTTGTTATGGTAAGGAACTACCAGAGGCTGTCAGTACAAACTAAAATCTTATTGAAAATTATAGGCAGTCAATATTTTAATGGTAGAATATAATTAGAGTAAGTGATGTGTACAGTCCTATTGAAAGTTAAAAGGAAGACTATATTAGGTTGAGGAAACAGAGAAAGCTTGCCAGTTGACATAAAGCCTCAAGAATGGGTAGGATTTTGGCAAAAGTAAGGTGTGTTGGGAAGAAAATTTATTGAAGCAGAAGGTAAAACAAAAACACAATCAAGGAAACTTAAAAAGTGTAAGAGAAGGCTGTTTTAGAAACAAATGGTATATGCTTGTTATGCACAGGATATAAATACATAAAATTAATATAGTGCAAATGTATTCATTCATCTAGGAGAGTAACTTTCATATTCTTCAATTATCTTATATTTTCATTTAGTCTGCATGGTATGAATGATAATGCAAAGGTAAATTGAGGTAAAGAATGGATAAGATAGGAATGAGAGTTCTGTTTCTTTCATTTATGGCATGGAGATTGTCTTTGTGTGTACAATGAAGAAAATCTGCCTTGAATTCTCCACACAAAGCAAGATGGAGTTCTTCAGGCTGAATCCTGAACCAAAAGTTTTATAGTAGTTTAGAGAGAAAAGTTTCTTAATAAAAGGCACATATCGACTTAAAGGATGCAATGCCATGTAAGGGCCAGGCTAGACTGCATTACTGGCATAGAAATGTATAGACTTAATGGATTATTAATGCATATACATTTGCTTGGTTGAGGTTAAAGGAGTAGAGGCTTTTTAATTACCTGTGATTTCTATGCTTTGCATGGTGAATATCTTCTTATAGTGACACACCGGGAGAGAGATATCACCTATCAGAGGAATAGAAATATACTCACAGAATATGAGAAAGAATATGAGTGAAGAACTCTGCATGTAATAGTATCTTGCTAGGTACAAGTAGGTGCATGGTGATGCCATTGATCTGGATAAAAGTTTGTGAATAAAATCTTTCTTACAACAGAAAGCAACAATAAATAATTATATATATATATGTTATATATATATAATATTGTTTTTCAGTCTCTCAGTTGTGTCCGACTCTGTCACACCATGTACTGCAGCATGCCAGGCTTTCTTGTCTTTCACTATCTCCCTGAGTTTGCTCAAATTCATGTGCATTGAGTCAATGATGCTATCCAACCATCTCCTATACATAATTTATCATTTTTAGGAAAGTTCTAATGGAGCATACAAGTGAGAACTCAGAGAAATTGTCATATGGTGAACATTGACACTGATACATACAGAAGACCTTTCTTTAATTTTTGTCTACTGAAACAAAGCACAGAAAATGCCTTTGAATTTGCATTTCCTTCTGGTGGAACACTGAACTACAGTCAATGTTGTGTAATTCCATTCTAATTTCATCTTTATCTCTATTTATACGTCATTTCCTCAAACAAATTTTCACTCAAAAAAAACAAAAAACAAAAAACTAAGATATTCACCAGTCATGATTTTTGCCATGTCCTAATTTTCTTTGTAATGGTTTCTCACTTCTTGGCATTATATTGTGTATCCTATTTGTCTGAAGCTATTAGTCTGAAATAATTTAATAATAATTTTGGAAGTAGGGCAGATGAACTAGATAGTGGTTATGATCTCATCTTAGCGCTACAGTTAGAAAAATTGATTGCTATTAATTTTACACTATAAAGTTATATTAAGAATCAAAACATTCTTTGCCTGTTAGAAGGACAAAAGTTGCTTAGTTCAATCATAAATCATACAATTCTAATGTAAAATTGTGCTCCTGCTCTTGAGCTTTCTGTATCTGCAGTTGTAAATTTATTTTGGTGACTATCAAGGCAGAAACTGACTTCATCTTTTCCTTTGTTTTCTGATTGCAAGTAATTAGATTCTACAGATTATCTGGAGACTATAGCTTGTGTAGTTGTCGATCAAAGGGGCACAGATATTAAGACAAAATGGCACTCTATGTAGTTCATTTGGTGTGGTTCATTTCTTTGGTTAGAAAAATCTAAATTTTTGTCATTTAGCCATTACTGAGGGAAAAGGAGATTAATGTTCTAATTTGAATTTCTCCTGTCACAAAACATGTCTAATACCTGTCTTTCTTCCATTTTAAACTTTCATTTGCCTCTGAATATTACTTACATTTAGTAATAACAGATATTTACAAGAAACCATGTATAGTCTTTCACTTTTTTATTGTCTTACCCTGAGTTTTCAATGAGGCCTGACATTGGGTTAACAAGCTGTTACAATGAAAAGCTTTATGAGAAAAATTTAACTAGTATTTCAGGTTTCCAGGGATAACAACCAGCGGCTAAACCATTAAGTTAATTATAGGAACAGAGAAGTGAACTGAAGTTTCTCAGACCAAGAAATAATAGATCTAACTAAATTGAATTCTCTGAATAATAATAAAAAAGTGAATTATTTCAAAAATAGAGAGGAATTTTAAGCCAATCCTGAGTCACTGGCAGTATCTCATTTTAAAAGAAGTCACTCAGGAGAATGGCTTAAATGTGTTAAATGTAAAATGTGTGCTAATATACATAAAAAGTATTAGTTTTTTAAAGTATCATAATAATGGAATATTTAAATATAAACATTTTAAGCTTTGCTCTAAATTTGTCAATTTAAAAAAGCATAATTATAGCATATTTATTTTTTCACCAATAAATGAAGTGATACTCACAGATAATTTAAGTATACTGATTACTAAGGAAAATGACCCATAATTATTTAAAGGAGGATTTACCCTAATATTTTATACATACTAGGAAGAGAGAACAGATGGGTTTTGTGTTTATTTAGTTTGAAGCTTATAACATGGAAGTACTTGTTTTATATTCCATTTACTGTAGTTCAAATGCATCTTGCAGTAAATATTTCTAAAAACAAATTATGTTTTAATGATATTTACATATATGTTTAGATGTTTATCTAAAAAGGTATCCTGTCTCAAATTTAAAATCACCTTGATTATTTTTCAACAGAACATGTAGAAAATTTGCTATGAATTTAAGAAAGGGGTGGGATGGGTAGAGGTGGGAGGGAGGTCCAAGAAGGAGGGATTATATGTATATATATAGCTGATTTACTTCTTGTATAGCAGAAACTAATGCAACAGTGTAAAGCAATTGTATTCCAATAAAAATGCTTTTAATAAATCATTCAAAAGTAATTGAACATTTGATTTAAACCTCTTTGGTTTTGTCAATTTTTAACAATAAAAATAATGGAGAAATATAATTTCAGTGTTTGTTTAATATGGCACATACTATAAATTATTTCATTCTTATATATAAGTATTCAGAGAAGGGTGACACGTACTCTTAACATACTTAACATAACAATTCAATCAGTTAGATTTCCATCTAGTTTCTTTGGCTGCCAGGGCATTGATTGTCACACTGATAGAAATGTTTAAGAAACTGTCAGCCAAAGTAAGAGAATCTGAAGGACTCCTCACTGTAGAAAGGAGTGATAACTGGAAACGCGATCTCTAATGCTTCAAAGTGTATTGATTTCAATTTACTTTCAATAATTTTTGCTCTAAAACTGAATGTGGACTCATTAAAACGCATAATTAGGAATAGAACTTGAAAACTTGCTACCAACTATAGGCAACGTGTTCAGCTGGGAACACTGCCATTCATCCATTTACCTCCTAGTAAAATTACCTAATTCTTTAAATCTCAGAACAGAAAAGCCCGGGGGAATGAACAAAGATCGCCTAGTCTATAGAAAGAGCCTACTTTAATATAACCTCATATGTAATGAATGACTGAAAATAACAAAATTATTTTAAAATCTCATATAAATTGCTTGTCCCTTTCCTTTATCTCCTCAATTTCCATTTAGTTGCAGATTCTGCAGGGAGAACTGAATGCCCATGTATTATATGCTGTATCATTCATGATGAAATGTGTAGGACCATTCTTTGTGTCACATGGATTTGAGTGTGTTTTGTTATGCTACAAGCAGATTAGATTCTAGGAGATTTTGGATTTTATCTTCCTGGGTTAATTACTCTGGGTGTATAACAGGGTTTTATGGCATATGGCAGTTCTGAATCTTAGTTGACCCTGGCAAATGTGACATAGTTTTAATGATGAAAAATATTAAGTTTATAACTAGACATAAAATGACAAGGATAATATGGTAAAATCCTTTCTTATATAATAGCTAATGTTTATGAAGCCTAGGCCATTAAATAATAATTAATAAACCTATATTGATTAATTAAAAGATAAATTGCACCTCTATTATAATCTACTTTATATAAAATGGATAGCTAGTGGAACATTGCTGTATGACACAGGGAGCTCAAGCCATGCTCTGTTATAACCCAGAGGGGTGGGATGTGGTGAGGGTGTAGGGAGGAGGTTCAAAAGGGAGGGGACATATGTATACTTATAACTGATTCACATTGTTGTATGGCAGAAACCAACACAACATTGTAAAGCAATTATTCTGCAATTAAAAGTTAAAAAAAGAAAAAACAGGGTAATGATCTTGTAATTTGCTTTAAAGCTATTGCCTCCATGAGAAGGGAAAATGAACAGTTTATAGAGTTATAAATCGTTCAGATCAAGATGTTAAACTGAGCACATCTGTGAGATCCTTCTTACAAGCAAGAACTTATTTAAATTATTTTAAATGTAAAATGATTTAAATATCTAACATGCTAAAGAAAAGAAGGGGGCATCAGTATTGAGAAATTTCAATATATTTATAAGAAGTCAATAAATAGATGGATATTTTATAAAATGGATATAAAAGCAGCAAATTGGAATATGCAGAGAGAACTTCATAGTGGGAGCATATATCGGCACTATAGCATATAAACAAACTTGTCGCAACAAGTAGCAAATAACAAAATTAGGCAAAGAAATAGCACTTTTAAAAAGGGAAAGAAAATAGAGCAAAAGGAAGGGATTTTGGATAACCTGAGCTAAAGTTTTATGGAACTGCAAGGCTAATAAATTAAGCAATAGAGGTGCAAAAATGTTATCTAGAAATATAGTAATAACCCTCAGATGATTAGATGAAAGAAAAAAAAAATCATTGAATGGAATCAATTTGGAAAGTGGTGGGCAGGGGAGAAAAAAAGGAGCGAGAAAGATATATTTCTTCTAATTATAATTCCTACTGTGCAATTTCACTTTTTAACACAATGGTTATGTTACTTTCACTAAGGTAACAATAATACAATAATATAAACCCTGCTCACATTTATGTCTACTCATGAATCCAATCATTAGTGGCATGATGAACTCAGATAAATCCCATTGGAAAAATGATGAGTGCTCATAAAAAATGGTTGAAAGTTAACTATATTTTAAAATATTGTTACTTACTATGAAATATTTCTTAATTGCTAATGCTGGGAAATAATGAGCTATGTTTGTATAAATAGTTTCCTGAAGAATAGTTTTCTCCTTTCAAATGAGAACCTTAAAGTATTGTGTAACTAACCTACATGGGAAATGACTCAGGAAATAAGTTTATTCTACACAACTTAAACTCTTAGTTGCTGGGGGCCAGCGTGAGGAACTCCGCCCACGGCAAAGGTCATGAGGAAGGAAGCTTGGCATATGCAAAGGCGTGATCAAGCCTCAGGAAATCCCCTGTTCCCGAGCATCTACCCCAAAACCAGAGTACTTTACGGGGGGCTCTCCCCCATAACCATTTCTCTTGGAGAAGGAGTTAACTTGCAGCTCCAAGTTAATAAAAATTCCTGGGCGTGACAAGAGTGTTTCAACTTAGGAACTCTGAAGGTTATCTAGCCTGCCTGTATAGGTTTCTCCAGCCACATGTGATTGTTTACAGCCCCTCAACTATGAGAGGCATGAGATGTTTTAGACTTACTAAAGGCAAATTCTTTTGGGAAGTTAGTAAGTATAGTGGGTTGGTTAGGAATTATATTGGTGAAGGGTTTTTTCATTTGTTGTGCCAATGATTACTGCTAATTCCCTGCCCTGGGTGTGACAAGGGTATCTCAGGTCAAACCTCTCTGCTGACAGACTAGCTTGTGTGACAACCTCTCAACCATAAACAGCACAGAGAGTTTGGGAGGATTTTGAAAGTCTTAATTAGCATAGGGCTTTTCTCATTATTGAGTCAATGATTGCCGCCAGGCCTCCATATCCTTAGGAAGGATATATTAATATATATATTAATCAATGTATTTGGGATATAGAAAAGGAAATAGCGTAGTTTTTGATATTAGCAATACTAGACTTTTTGAGTTAATGAATTTTCTCTTTTGTTATAGACCACTGTACTTTGTTATAAATCACTGTGTCCTTGCTATGTAAAAATGCAACTTTATCACTATCTTAAGACTATACAGATCTTAAGGGGAATATTGGTGAAAGGACTTTTATTTGTTGGACTGATGTTTGCTGCTAAATCTCCATATTCCCTGCCTTTATAATAAATATAACTAGCATATAGGAGAAATAAGTATTAACCTTTAAGATTAATCATGTTAACCTTGGGTTAAATAAATTCCTTTCTTGATTGTAACTCACTACACCCTCACGCTATAGCAATGCAACTTTATTTGGAGGGTGATGCCTGGTTTAAGAAAAAACACCCTTGGAAAAAATAAGTTTTATGGTTATCAGAAAGAAAGGATTGTAAGTGTTAGCAGGCCTCATGGCCAGATGATGTAAAACCCCTAAGAACTTTTTTTTTATGTAAAGCACCTGATTTTTATAAAGGTCAGGACTGCTGACCCCCATGTGACTGTATTCATCCCTATATGTAACAAAAGGTATATAAGAAAACCTGAAAAATAAAGAAATGGGATCAGTTCCTCCCCCATGTCGTTCTTTCTTGCTCCCCATTTTTCTGGCTGAATTCCCATCTGGAGCATGGATGCTATTCCACATAAACCAAGTTATTCATCCTCTTTCTCTCCACTGATTTTCCTACTACATTATCCGTTTCTAATGTCTCTCTATATCTGTAATTAGATATGTATTTTCCAAGGACGCAGACTCTGTCCCCACCTTCGAATCACCCTGGATCCATCGGGGCTGTACCCCGGCAGTAGCATTTGCTCCCCTTCACTTTGGATGTATCCAAATTTGTTTACACAGTCATCTACTGAAGACATCCTGATATTTGAAAGTTTTTAGTTATTACAAGTAGAGCTGTTGTGTATAATCATGTGATACTTTTTGTCTGGACACGTTTTCAAAGCTGTTTAGTAAGTGCTAGACATGTAGTATTCAGGTCACAGGTGATCCTTGTTTAGCTGTGGAAAACTCCAGCTGTGTTTCTCTGTGGCACGTGGGATCTTCCGGGGTAAGGGATCAAACTAGAGTGTCTTGCTTTGTCAGGCAGATTCTTTACCACTGAGCCACCAGAGAAGCTGTGCCCCCACCCTTTCTTTGAGTTTATTGGATCTAATAGGTGTGCAGTGCTACTTCATTGTTCTTTTAGTTTGTAATTTACTAATGATATGTGAATTTGAGTATTTTTGATAGGCTTATTTACTATCTTTATATTTTTTAGGCAGGTGTTTAGGGTTATACATTTTTAATGAGAATGTTCTAGATTTTTTGGTATAGTTGGAGTACAATCCTTTATCAGATATGTATTTTATAAATATATTTTTCTGTGGCCTGTGTTTAATTTCTGTGAATAAGGTTTTTCACAGTTTAACTTTCTAATTTTTTAAAGTTCATGTTATATATGTTTTATATCCTTTTTTGGATAGACTTTAGTATTTTGTTGCTGTTGTTAAATTTTATAAGCAAAACTGTAGATACAGTTTTAAGCAAAGCTGAGGTACCATAGATACAGTTTTGCCTTTTGTCCGTTGAGAAGTTTGAGTGAGTTGGGTGAAAACTGTAAAATTATGTCTACATTCATTTGATTGGATATAGCTTCCAATTATTTGTATCATTGGTTCTGGAGATATGATGGGAAGTCAGTTTTCCCAAGGGAAACTGGGGTCCAGAAACATGAACTGCTTTCAATCCGTGGGAGGGAATCACTTTCTGCTTTTTCTGGCAGATTTGACTTGTTTGGATATCTCATGTGAGTGGAATCACAGAACATTTGTCCTTTTTTCACTTACTATAATGACCATAAGGGTTGTCCACATTGTAGCATTGTCAGAATTACTGACTTTGAAGGGCCGAATCAGATTCCGTTGTGTGTATACCACAGTTTCTTTATGAAATTGGCTGCCATGGACACTTAGATTACTTCTGTTTGTTTGCCAGTGTGAATCATGCTGTTGTGAGTGTCACTGAAGAAGTATACATTTTTTCAGCCCCCTTCCCCAAACCTTTTGGGTACATAGCATGAATTAGAATTTAACTATGTATTTATTCCATGTGTTCGATATGGAGTCATTTCTGTAATGTCTTGCACAGTGGCAGCACCATTTAATGTACTTTTCTGTGTGGGAGAATACTGTTCAAGCTTCTGAATATACCCTGTGTTGCATATTCAGTCAACCACTGATGGACACTTGAACGGGTTCTACCTTTGAGCTATTGTGAATAATGTCACTATGAATATTTGTGTCCCAGTTTCTGTTTGAATTATTAACGAATGCATAGTACTATATATGAAAGAAAACCACAAGGACCTACTGTACAGTTTAGGAAACTATTGAATATCTTATGATAATGTATAATGGAAGAGAATCTCAAAAGGAATATATGAAAAAGACATAATAACCATGATAATTATTGTGCCAACACTATGAGTTATCATAGTACTACTCAACGTGTATTTATACATGCCACTGAAATATTCGCATATGTAAGTATATTATAAAAAATTATATAAAAATTAAGAATTCAAACAGAATAAAAAACTTCCTGTCATTGTTCATCATCATCTCTACACTACAGATAGTAACCTGTAACACTCATTGTATAAGTGCTGGACTAGGAATTGACATTCATGTAAACCAAGAGATTGTGAAGGTATAAAGAAGTAAAAGTTCTTGAATTCCTTAATGAAGCATTATAGGACTCGATGTACATGAAATGAATGAAAGTCCGTTTAATTGAGCCACATTATTACTAGAGTGATGAGCTTCCACCCCACCCAACGTTAGTTCACAATTAAATCCTGCAGTCCTCTGGCCTCAACGTCTGCTTCCTGCTACCCGGAAAGAAAAGACGAGGAAGTCCTGACAAAACCGATGCTATTTTTCTTTTTTTGATTTGTATTTTATCGCAGGGCTTGGCAAAAAGAGAGCCTAACCTGTTTCTAGAGTTCCATACCAAGGGTTACTCTGACATGTTACCTATGTTGAGAAACTGCTGATTATTTTCAACAAAGGACAATGATCTGCACTTCATTGTCTGTTGCTTGAGCTGGAATAGCAGCTTCATGCTGAAGTAGGCATCGCTGAAGCAATAGTATAAGAGGAACACATTTATCATGTAGACATCGCATCCATGCATTTGTAATAATTTTTCAGTCATACCCATCATCATTGGAGGAACTGGCTTGTCCCAGGAATAACTAGAGTACCCAGTATACCAGTTCCTTGACTTATGAGTACCCTTATGAGTACTTCTTCCAATGTGCTTTCTCCCACCTTGGTCATGAACAGTAGAAGCTGATGGCAGTGGTCCTTGAAATGTATGTCGATTCCCAGGTGGCACAGTCGGTACGTAATCTGCCTACCAGTGCAGGAGATGGAAGTGATGTGGGTTTGATCCCTGGTTCAGGAAGATAACAATTCATACACTTGTTTTAGGTGAACAAGTTTGATACTCATGAGTTTTTTCTTCTGTATACAGAAAACCAAATTCTGTTCAAGTACACAGAAAGAACCCTGATGTTGAAAATCAGATCTGTATTGTGAGCAATGCTTAGATATCCACGCGTCAAAGCATAGTATTATGCTTGTATTTCCCTCAGTGCAGTATGTTGAGAAAAGCTCTTCATTCATGGTATAGACTCACGAAGAAGCTAAATAGCATTCATCCTTTATGTTGACAACTGTGAATTTAAATCTCCTGTGAATCTTACATGACAACGACACATACCAACATGAATTATTAGTATTATATCTATGTATTTAGTCCTATTTCCACAAAAAAATCAATATATAACTGCACATNCACCCCACCCAACGTTAGTTCACAATTAAATCCTGCAGTCCTCTGGCCTCAACGTCTGCTTCCTGCTACCAGAAAGAAAAGATGCGGAAGTCCTGACAAAACCGATGCTATTTTTCTTTTTTTTGATTTGTATTTTATTGCAGGGCTTGGCAAAAAGAGGGCCTAACTTGTTTCTAGAGTTCCATCCCAAGGGTTACTCTGGCATGTTACCTATGTTGAGAAACTGCTGACTAGTTTCAACAAAGGACAATGATCTGCACTTCATTGACTGTTGCTTGANAGATGCGGAAGTCCTGACAAAACCGATGCTATTTTTCTTTTTTTTGATTTGTATTTTATTGCAGGGCTTGGCAAAAAGAGGGCCTAACTTGTTTCTAGAGTTCCATCCCAAGGGTTACTCTGGCATGTTACCTATGTTGAGAAACTGCTGACTAGTTTCAACAAAGGACAATGATCTGCACTTCATTGACTGTTGCTTGAGCTGGAATAGCAGGCATCCCTTGAAGTGCAGTCCTTCATGCTGAAGTAGGCATCGCTGAAGCAATAGTATAAGAGGAACACATTTATCATGTTGACAGCGCATTCCATGCATTTGTAATAATTTTTCAGTCATACCCATCATCATCGGAGGAACTGACTTGTCCCAGGAATAACTAGGGTACCCAGTATACCAGTTCCTTGACTTATGAGTACCCTTATGAGTACTTCTTCCAATGTGCTTTCTCCCACCTTGGTCATGAACAGTAGAAGCTGATGGCAGTGGTCCTTGAAATGTATGTCGATTCCCAGGTGGCACAGTCGGGAAATAACCTGCCTACCCGTGCAGGAGATGGAAGTGATGTGGGTTTGATCCCTGGTTCAGCAAGATAACAATTCATACACTTGTTTTATGTGAACAAGTTTGATACTCATGTTTTTTTCTTCTGTATACAGGAAACCAAAGGCTGTTCAAGGACACTGAAAGAACCCTGATGTTGAAAATCAGATCTGTATTGTGAGCAATGCTTAGATATCCACGAGTCAAAGCATAGTATTATGCCTATCATCCTTGTATTTCCCTCAGTGCAGTATGTTGAGAAAAGCTCTTCATTCGTGGTATAGATTCACGAAGAACCTAAATACCATTCATCCTTTACGTTGACAACTGTGATTTTAAATCCCCTGTGAATCCTATGTGACAAGCACACATACCGACTTGAGTTAGTATTATACCAATATTTTTAGTCCTATTGTGTTTCCACTAAAAAGTCAATAGATAATTGTACATGAAGTCAAGATATAACATCCGTGCAAATACGAAATATTCCATCCTTTGAGAAAGGGAGAAAAAAGTCTCTGTGCTTTTCCTATTGCATTTTTATGTATTAGAGCCTTAAGTATTTTATTTACCACACTCAACTGAATGATTCACAAATCTTCAGAGCAGAAAGGATCATGTCTCTTTAACAATGAGTAGCTCAACTCTTCTCAGAGCAAAGTCATAAGTGAGTCTCATTTTGTGTTATGCTTGTGCTCATGACGGGAGGTCTGAGAAGGCACTTCTGCAGGTTTGTTCATACCAGTCGTTCTCATGTATGGAGTCTTTAAAGGCTGAATCACTGCGGTGTTGCTTCTACACTTGGACTAGGCTGGGTAGCAACATGCCCTTTCTCCCTAAGTGCAGTAAACGTCTTCCCAACCTGTCTTCTGTCCTCTGGAGTATGTATTGCTTGAGCTCACCACAGCTTAGTAGATGGAACTCGTCAGGATATTTTGGAAACCCTTTTTATTTCAGTCTGTTCAGGAGGTTACAACTGCGCCAAACCTCGGGATTTTACAAAGCGCTTTTTACAACCTCAGGTGAAGGATACAAGTCAAGACTCGTGACAGCCACCGGCTTCCATGGCCTGTCCATGATTGTTGGCTTTGCTTTCATAATCATCCTGTGTCTTATACCAACTAAGATGTCACTGCATATTTTTATTATCATTTTATCTTTGATGGTTTTTGGATCTATATAGTCACTTATTGGTGAGGATCTTATGTGAGTCGTAGTTACTCAAACTGACTTCCACTCAGTTAGCTGCGGTAGAATAGAAAAAAGAATGACCAACTGTATATTATTAATATTCTCTATTAATATATTATTAGTTTTACTGTTTGCAGTCATCCAATTCCAAGTTTCTGAAATAATCATTCAGAAAAACCATGTCCTTTTGAATTTCCATTTGACTGAATAGGAGCACAGAAATGTTATTAAATAAAGTGGTTTACAGTTTCCATTACGTTTCTCCTCTTTGATGTAGATATCAGCTTCTGGTTCTAACACTAGATTTGCAAGTTAAAAAAAATTAATTAGAGCTCCTATGACAATTTTACAGTTAGCAATAAGTATAGCATTAAGTGAACACAGAAGAGGTTAGAGTAGACCAAATATGAAAGTTAGTTTAAAAGAAAATATAGTGTTGAATGATTACACTCGGAATATAGTTACGAAGTTCCTCTGTTATTATTCTATCCTTCCGGTTTCCTTTGCAGGGGTGTTCATGTACAGATTCCAGTACTATGGCCAGAGTGAATAATAGTAGCATTATTCGTGAGAGCAACTGTAGTACGTCTTCACACTCACGTCACTCAAGGATTTTTCCTACCTATTCTGTTAGTAGTGGTTGTAGTTTGTGAAGTCACATAGCTTGAATTGATTTAAGCAATAGTATCAAACAGCTATGGCATCCATGATAGATGTAAAGCGATATAGAATGTGAATCTGTTTCACTGTAACAAGTCATTATTGAAGGTGTTCTATTCATTGCCAGTAACAAAGCTGTGCAGAAATAATACAGTGTTTATTAAGAAAACAAGATTTACTAATTTGTTGTATTGTTCTATTTCTTTTCAAGCGATTTAATGACAACAGGCTTAATTTTTCATTGCCTTGTCTGACTATCAGCAGTTTAACCAAGTTGAAGAAGATGACTCGTTTGTAGTCTTCCTCATCAGCTCATTCCATCTACTAGCTTTAACGTCATTGAGTACAGAGCTCACTGTCTATGTGTTCATCCAGTGTTTTGTTTGCTTATCATGTAGGATCATTTGAAAAGTAAAAGTTTCCTGTATGAATTCGAGCTCTGATCCCAACAGTCCATGTAGAAGCTTCCCCTGAGAAATGTATAGTTTTTGCACCAGTGCTACTGAAATGTGTGAATGCAGTATACCAGGCATCTCAATAAGTGTAAACCCAGCTTCACATGGTACTTTTTGAAACGACCACGACTCATGACATTCTCATTCGTTTGAGGACTAAATATAGCCAACTCAGGCTTTGTTAGCCAACTTAGGGAGAGAGTATTCTTCACAGTCTTGCATCGCTGGCAGTTTTCAGATCGAAGAAACCCTTGCTACATGAAGGTTGTGAACACGTGTACTCATGTTTTGTTTGAGATTTTAAAGTCATTCTTCAGTTTTGTCTGAGGAATGGGTCTGTATATGCCCCGTGGATCCCGAAATCCACTGATGTTCATGTGTCTTGGGGCTTCCCAGGTGGTGCTAGTGGTAAAGAACATGCAGAACAGGCCAGTGCAGGAGACACAGGAGATGTGGGTTCGATCCCTGGGGCAGGAAGATCTCGTGACGGAGAGCATGGCCACCCACTCCAGTATCCTTGCCTAGAGAATCCCATGGAGAGAGGAGCCTGGTGGGGCCTAGTCCATAGGATCCCAAACAGTTGGACACAATGTAAGTGACTTAGCACAGCACGTGATTCATTGTCATATAATGGAGATGACAGAAAAAGAAGTGCCAGCAGGTGAAAGTCAACATTCACCACTTTTGAACTTTGGAATTTATTGTGATATTTTACATCCATATTTGTATGATTTCATTGGTGGAGGATCTATGCATATGAAGCGCTGACAGTGTTCTAGGTATGTTGAGGGAAGATATATTTTTATGTGGTTTGAGATACGGGTCCCATTTCATTCATAGGCATATGCATACTCATCACTCATCATCATTTTTTGAAAAGAACACTGTTTTGAAAGGTTGTTGTCTAACCATGACAGATGCTTGAATTCCTGGGCTCCTTAGGAGAAGGGGCCAGTGACGAGGACTGATCACTCAGAGCTTTTGTGTCACAAAGTTTTATTAAAGAATAAATGAGAGAAAGCTTCTGACATAGACATCAGAAGGGGACAGAAAGAGTGCCCCCCCCACCACTCATCTTTAGCTGGATGTTATCTAGCTACTAGCAGTCTACTCATTAGAGAAAGGAATGGCAGCAGACCCCTCATCCACAAGATACACGGAGATAACCGTGGCACCAGATGAGTCATCCTGGGCCATCAAACGATTGATATGAGCAAATATATAGCTTCATTCACATAGATTAGGAGAACCATGTATGAGTAAACATATTGGCTTGTCAAGTCAGTTCTGAGCCTTTAGGCAGAACCTACTTGAAGACAGAGTCTAGGGTAAATACGTGGTACATTCACATGGCTTAAGGCAAACATTTCCGTAAGAAAAATGCCTTGGTTAGCTCAAAGTGTGAGAAAAGTTAAGTTCAGATGGAATCAGGTGTCATTATAGCAACACAGAATTTTAAGAGAAAACATCTTTTTAAATTTGTATCGAGAAGGGGAAAAAAGATAGCTTTTTTCCTGCTGCCTGGTAAGTGAGAGAGAAAACATGTCTGACACTTGCACCCCATTTCCTCCCTTCGGAGACCCCTGGCCTTCCTGGCTGTTACCCTCTCAGTTTCATTCATTGAATGTTATCTGCCTTGTGAAACATTGAGTCTAGAAGTATGTGTTTATTTGGGGGCGTTTCATCCAATTTCATTGAAACGCATATGTGAAGCGGGGGGGGGTGGGTTGCCCGAACCCTAACTCGAATCCTAATCCTAACAGTAAACCTCTAAAATAAAAATAAACTTTTCTGGTCTAAGCCCCGCCTCCTAAAAGCAAAAGTGCTAGACCAGGGACCTGAACTCCTGGCCTACAGGCCCTAGTCGGCTTAGCCTATCTATCTGCCTAACTGCTACACTACCGAGGCCTCCTGGGTCTTACAGGGCTCCCGGGCCCTCTTCAAGCCTCGTCCCGCCAGGGTCTGGTTCTGTAGAATATCGTGGCTGTCCTAGGTCAGGTCATCTTTGCTTTCGGTAGTCATAGTTTTATCCGTAAATCATATACAGATCAGCTGGGAAAAAGCTTGGATTGTCTCGGTGGGGTGGATTGGCTTGGCCCTGTGTCTCACCTGGAGGCAGTAGCGGTCCCGCGGGCCTGTCCTGGGCGTGGGCGCATCATCTTTGCTTTCGGTAGTCATAGTTTTATCCGTAAATCATAGACAGATCAGCTGGGAAAAAGCCTGGATTGTCTTGGTGGGGTGGATTGGCTTGTCCCTGTGTCTCACCTGGAGGCAGTAGCGGTCCCGAGGGCCTGTCCTGGGTGTGGGCGTGGCGGAGGAGCGCACCGTGAGCGCGGCGGGGGCAGGGCGGACCTGGGCGGCTCCTCAGGGGCGCAGCTCACGTGAGCATCTGGGGCGGGGTGAACATGGCGGCGCGTCAGGGCTGGGGTTCCCGGGCGTGCTCTCACGGCTCACCATTGCTGCTGGGAATGCGCGTTTTGTGGGCTCCTGGGTCCCCCTCGATCGGCATCCAGCGAGCAGAGCGGAGGGGTGTGGACCACAGGTAAGGGAACTGGGACTCGGTGGAGCAGGGAACCACGTGTTCCGCCCTCTTGTTTACAGAGTCTCGGAGCCCACTAACCTGGCGGTCGCAGAAAAGCCTCGCCTTTGGAGTCAAGGCTTTGCCTCTTTACCCCTTGGCATAAAGCTCAGACCCGCGCGGTTTTCCCAAGCAGGCTAGTGTATTGCTTCCTACAGGTCTGGAGAGGATAACAGGCAGCAAGGCCAGGGGTCTCCAGACAGAGAAAAGAGGCTGCAAGTATCCGACATTTTTTGCATTTTTTTCTCTCTCTCTTAAGAGGCAGGAGATTACTTCACTTTTTTGCTACAAGCCTTGGAGGCCATGATCCAGACCCTCCAGCTTTATCATCTCCAGGAGTCTGTCCAGAAAGGCGGCAACAACAGCAAATGAAATAAAACCAAATGAAAACAACAACAACAAACCCCGGTGGAAATGAACATCTTCAGGATTACAAGAGGCAGCAGAGTGTGATAGATAAGAGCTTGGCTTTCAGGCCTGACTGCTGGTTCTGCTACCCACTGGACTCTGCACTTCAGTTTTCTCATCTGAAAATGGGGTATAATAGTATCTACCTTATGGGGTTATTAGAAGTATTAAACAAGTGAATGGACATAACATGCTTAAATAGTGCTTGGCACATAGTCAGTGCTATGGAAGGGGTAGATCTATTATTACCCCGCTGGTATAGCTATATCTGCCCACAGAAAGTTCTAGAGTAATGGTGCTACCTCAGAAGTCGAGTGGACTTATAAGAGACAGATTTTCTCTTTTTATTTTGTGTACTTTCATATTACTTAAAGTTTTAAAAAACAAGCATCTAGCTACATGTAGTATTATCTTCATTTTTGTAAAGAAATTTTAACTCTATAGAAGCAAAAGATAAGCTTTTGGAAAAAAATGATGAGATTTGCATCATTTAATGTAGAATACAGGAAGTGACAGAGGGCCATCAATCTCCGTTTCACTGTATGTGTGCTTTGAAAGCTGAATTTATGAGTGTGCCTGGGTTTGGGGCTGGACTTGCCTGCTCCCCTAGATCCAGGGCTCCCTAAATCTCTGCTGGACATGGTGCAGGGACTGAGCCCTGGCCTACAGCTCCCCACACCCACCCACTGCAGGCCCCCCAGAGCCCCTGCCTCCTTGCACCTGCCCTGGTTGCCAAGGAAACGGCCCTTTATTGAGTGGCGCCATCCCCGCCCTAGCCCAGTGATTTGTCCTTGTCTAATTATTATTACTCTTTGCATTTCCTCTTTGGATGAGTGATGGGGGAGGGTCGGGGGGTGGGAAGGCACTGGAGCCCAGGAGCAGTGATTTGTGGGGTCGGCAACTCATCTTTGAGAGGAGGACATTTATCTTCCTGGAAGCAGAGAACCGCCCAGTGGAGATGATTCCACGGTTCCCGTGTGGATTTGTTTGTGTGTTTATATGCTGGTTCCACCCACCTGGAACGAACGTGTGTGTGGACTCGTGGTGTGGGAATGTGTGTACAATGTGTGCCAAGCAAGCAGACTTCTTCTAGCCAGGAGTGGTTACTGTGTGCTTACTGTGTACAGATCGCAAAGCTGTGTGCACACGTCTATGTACATTTGTATGTTAGACACAGCTAACTTGGCATGTCTGCTTGTGTGCACCTGGGGTATCCACAATGTAGACAGTGAGGAAAACCTGTGTGGGTCTGCCCATCTTCCTGTGTGCACATCATCTACATAACTAGCAAATGCCTCCATGGGATTCTCCAGGCAAGAGTACTGGAGTGGGTTGCCATTTCCTTCTCCAGGGGATCTTCCAGCGAACCCCTAACCCGAACCCCAAACCCCGAACCCGATCCATGAATCCCTAACCCAAATCCCAAAACCCAGTCCCGAACCACAAACCCCAAACCTCCAACTCCAAACCCCAAACCCCGAACCCGAACCCTAATCCCGAATCCAAACCCCGAACAAGTGAGGGGTTTGCCAAAACCCTAACCCTGAACCCCAAAGCCAAACCCGAATGCTAACAAGTAGGGGGGTTGCCCGAACCCTAACCCTAATCCTAACAATAAACCTCTAAAATAAAAATAAACTTTTCCGATCTAAGCCCCGCCCCTTGCCGCACTTGCGGTTCTCCACCCCCTTAAAGCAGAACTAGTACACTAGAATATTGAACCGCTGACCTACAGATCCCAGTCTATCATTTTCTATCATGCCCCTTTAACTACTATGCTACAGAGACTTGTCAGGGTTTGTATGGCTCCTGGGCCTTCTTCAAGCCTTGTCCGGCCAGGGTCTGGTTCTATACAATATCATGGCTGTCCTAGGGCAGGTCATCTATGCTTTCTGTAGTCATAGTTTTATCCCTAAAGCAAAGACAGATCAGCTGAGAAAAAGCTTGGATTGTCTCGGTGGGGTGGATTTGCTTGTCCTTGTGTTTCACCTGGAGGCAGTAGCGGTCCCGCGGGCCTGTCCCGGAAGTGGGCGTGGGGGTGGAGCGCCCCGTGAGCGCGGCGGGGGCAGGGCGACCCTGGGCGGTTCCTCAGGGGCGCGGCTCACGTGGGAATCTGGGGCGGGCGAACATGGCGGCGCGAACATGGTGGTGCGTCAGAGGCAGGGGTTCCCAGGTGTGTTCTCAGGGCTCGCCATTGCAGCTGGGAATGCTCGTTTCGTGGGTTCCTGGGTCCCCATCGATCGGCATCCAGCAGGCAGAGCGGAGGGGTGTGGACCACAGGTAAGGGAACTGGGACTCGGTGGAGCAGGGAACCGCGTATTCCGCCCTCTTTGTTTGCACAGTCTTGGAGCCCACTAACATGGCGGTCGCAGAAAAGCCTCGCCTTTGGGGTCAAGGCTTTTACCGCTTTACCCCTTGGCACAAAGCTCATACCCGTGCTGTTTTCCCAAGCAGCCTAGTGTATTGCTTCCTACAGGCCTGGAGAGGATAACGGGCAGGAAGGCCAGGGGTCTCCAGACAGAGAAAATAGACTGCAAGTGTCAGACGTTTTTTTTCTCTCTCTCTTAAGATGCAGGAGGAGACAAACGAGTGTTTCATTTTTTTCTCCATCTTGATACAAATTTAAAAGGTTTTTCTGAAAATTCTGTGTTGCCATGACGACTCCTGGCTCCACCTGAATTTCACTTTTCTCAAACCTTGAGCTAAGCAATGCATTTTTCTTATGGAAATGTTTGTCTTAAGGTTCGTTAATGTATTTCCCCAAGACTATGTCTTCAGGTCAGTTCCCCCTAAAGGCTAAGAAATGACTTGACAAACCAGTATGTTTTACTCATACCTTGTTCTCCTAATCTATGTGAATGAAAGTATATATTTGCTTGGAAATCTGCCTTTCTTCAAGATTCATGTCCATCATTTTATGGCCTGGGATGACTCACCTGCTGCCAATGTTATCTCCAGTGCAAAGATTCATATCAACCATTTTATGGCCTGGGATGACTCACCTGCTGCCAATGTTATCTCAATGCATGCTTTGGGTGAGGGGCCTGGTGCCATTCTCTGAGACATTGTGTTTCTTTCATTAGCAGATTGCTAGTGGCTGTATAACATCAGGAGATAGACTAGCAGGGGGTACTCTTTCTTCCCCCTTCTGATGTCTACGTCAGCAGCTTTCTGTATCTCTTTTATACTTTAATAAATCTTTATAACAAAAAACCTCTGAGCCATCAAGCTTCGTCACTGGCCCTGGATTAAATTCTATTTGCTTGTCCTTGTGTTTCACCTGGAGGCAGTAGCGGTCCCGCGGGCCTGTCCCGGAAGTGGGCGTGGGGGAGGAGCGCCCGTGAGCGCGGCGGGGGCAGGGCGACCCTGGGCGGTTCCTCAGGGGCGCGGCTCACGTGAGAATCTGGGGCGGGGCGAACATGGCGGCGCGAACATGGTGGTGCGTCAGAGGCAGGGGTTCCCAGGAAGTGTGTTCTCAGGGCTCGCCCTTGCAGCTGGGAATGCTCGTTTCGTGGGTTCCTGGGTCCCCATCGATCGGCATCCAGCAGGCAGAGCGGAGGGGTGTGGACCACAGGTAAGGGAACTGGGACTCGGTGGAGCAGGGAACCGCGTATTCCGCCCTCTTTGCACAGTCTCGGAGCCCACTAACATGGCGGTCGCAGAAAAGCCTCGCCTTTGGGGTCAAGGCTTTTACCGCTTTACCCCTTGGCACAAAGCTCAGACCCGCGCTGTTTTCCCAAGCAGCCTAGTGTATTGCTTCCTACAGGCCTGGAGAGGATAACGGGCAGGAAGGCCAGGGGTCTCCAGACAGAGAAAATAGACTGCAAGTGTCAGACGTTTTTTTTCTCTCTCTCTTAAGATGCAGGAGGAGACAAACGAGTGTTTCATTTTTTTCTCCATCTTGATACAAATTTAAAAGGTTTTTCTGAAAATTCTGTGTTGCCATGACGACTCCTGGCTCCACCTGAATTTCACTTTTCTCAAACCTTGAGCTAAGCAATGCATTTTTCTTATGGAAATGTTTGTCTTAAGGTTCGTTTATGTATTTCCCCAAGACTATGTCTTCAGGTCAGTTCCCCCTAAAGGCTAAGAAATGACTTGACAAACCAGTATGTTTTACTCATACCTTGTTCTCCTAATCTATGTGAATGAAAGTATATATTTGCTTGGAAATCTGCCTTTCTTCAAGATTCATGTCCATCATTTTATGGCCTGGGATGACTCACCTGCTGCCAATGTTATCTCCAGGCATGCTTTGGGTGAGGGGCCTGGTGCCATTCTCTGAGACATTGTCTTTCTTTCATTAGCAGACTGCCAGTGGCTGTATAACATCAGGATATAGACTAGCAGAGGGTACTCTTTCTTCCCCCTTCTGATGTCTACGTCAGCAGCTTTCTCTATCTCTTTTATACTTTAATAAATCTTTATAACACAAAACCTCTGAGCCATCAAGCTTCGTCACTGGGCCTGGATTAAATTCTCTGGAGGCCAAGCATGCTGGCATCTTTTGTGGTTTAGCAACAACCTTTCAGCCTTTTGTAATTCATATTGAATCTTCATTTCAGATTGAAGATGCATTCCATGGTATTGCCAGCCTGTCTTTTCATCGCTATGGAGTATCTGTCCATGTATTTAGGGTATTTTTCAGCAATCATATATAATTTCCAGTGTGCCAGTCTGTCATCCTCATTACATCCATGGGAAAGTCTTTTATTAACGTTGACATGATCGAAAGGGAATTGTTTGTTTAAATTCCTTTTCCGATTGTTATTTGCTAGTGTATATAGATAACACTGTGTCATTTATCAGTTTGGACAGCTTGATAGTTGTCTTTAGCTTATTTAATTTCTCATAATTTAAGATTACCCCGGCTCATATATTTACAGTCTCACCCCTAGTCTCAGTCATTTCTTCAAAGAACGGTCCTTTTCTAACATTAAATAATTTTTGACTATGCTGGGTCTTCATTGCTTGTTTGTCTAGTTGTATTGAGCAGAGGCTACCCTCTAGTTGCTGTGCCATGGCTTCTCATTGCTGTGCTTTCTCTGTTTGCAGAACTT
This sequence comes from Oreotragus oreotragus, assembly GCA_006410675.1. Classification (NCBI taxonomy): domain Eukaryota; kingdom Metazoa; phylum Chordata; class Mammalia; order Artiodactyla; family Bovidae; genus Oreotragus; species Oreotragus oreotragus. Next base: position 582,193 of record SJYX01020978.1, on the reverse strand, counting down.
GGGCTCTGGAGCATGCAAACTTCAAGAGTTGTTCAAGGGCTTCATTGCCCCTGGGCGTGTGGAATCTTCTACACAGAGACGGAACCATTTTTTAACATTAAATTATTTTTGACTATGCTGGGTCTTCATTGCTAGTTTGTCTAGTTGTATTGAGCAGAGGCTACCCTCTAGTTGCTGTGCCATGGCTTCTCATTGCAGTGCTTTCTCTGTTTGCAGAACTTGGGCTCTGGAGCATGCAAACTTCAAGAGTTGTTCAAGGGCTTCATTGCCCCTGGGCGTGTGGAATCTTCTACACAGAGACGGAACCCATGCAGGGAACATCGGCAGGCAGATTCTTTACCACCGGGCCATCAGAGACGGTTCCTCTTCCCTTTTATTAGAGAATGATATTTAAAACATACAGGTAGGAGCTCAATATGCTCAGCTGACAACATATATATCCATGTCTTCCAGCTTACCTTTGAACATATTCAGTTAAAGGTAATTTGTGATGATGTCTCCAACCTGATCCACCAGGACATGGACATTGTAACCTTTCCTTTGTTTATCTGTAACTTTGCGTTCCAATGGTAAGATACCTGGCTTCCACCACTTGTCATATATAGAATTCAGTGCTTGTCTCACGTGGTTACTGAAAACAACTGTCAGATTGTCTTTCAAAGGGGGCTCTGCGTGCATTCCACCAGTATCTCGAGTATGTTTTTGTATCATCGTTTACTATCAGTATACCCTCAGTGGCCAGGTGTCTCAATCGTTACCAATCATGATGGGGCTTNCACGTGGTTACTGAAAACAACTGTCAGATTGTCTTTCAAAGGGGGCTCTGCGTGCATTCCACCAGTATCTTGAGTATATTTTTGTATCATAGTTTACTATCAGTATACCCTCAGTGGCCAGGTGTCCATTTCAATCGTTACCAGTTATGATTGGGCTTGTTTGCTCTAGTGTTCGTGGACAATTTGAGGACAGTTTCTTTGTCAGATATGCATTTTTTAGGAAAACAGTTTTATTTATTGTTGGCTGTATGCGTCTCTGTTTGTGGGCTTCTCTCTAGTTTTGGTGAGCATGGGCCACAACGAGTGGTGTGCAGGCTTCTCACTGCAGTGTCTCCTCTTGTTGTGGGGCACAGGCTCACGGGCTTCAGTGGTTGCAGTATGTGAACTCGGTATCGTGGCTTCCAGGACCTACAGCACAGGCTTGGCAGTTGTGGCACACGGGCTCCACAGCATGTGGGATCTTCCCCTACTAGGGATCGCACCTGCATCTCCAGCACTGGCAGCTGGAATTTTTACTATGGAAAAGCCAGGACATATTTTAGATTCTAGTTTTCCACAAATGTATCTAGTGAAAGAGGCCAGGATCAAGAGGCCTGGCAGCTGGGAATCCTCAGCCACAGCTCTGGTGTGCTATCAAAAGCTCTGGGGCCTTTGGTGAGCACCTCAGCTTCCCTGGGACTGTTTTCTCCCCTCAGAAAGGCCCTGCCTTTGGACTGTAGCCCACCAAGATCCTCTGTCCCTGGGATTTCTGAGGCCAGAATACTGCAGGTGGTGCCATTTCCTTTTCTGCTGCTGCTGCTAAGGCGCTTCAGTCATGTCTGACTCTGTGCGACCCCATAGACGGCGGCCTACCAGGCTCCTCTGTCCCTGGGATTCTTCAGGCGAGAACACTGGCGTGGGTTGCCATGTCCTTCTCCAGTGCATGAAAGAGAAAAGTGAAAGTGAAGTCACTCAGTGAAGTCGTGTCCGACTCTTAGCGACCCCAGGGTTGCAGCCTACCAGGCTCCTCTGTCCTTGGGATTCTCCAGGCAGTAGTACTGGAGCAGACTGCCATTGCCTTCTCCGATTTCCTTCTCTACAAGATAGCGTTTTGAAGAGATTTTCTGCTGGATATTGCTTTTGATGAAGGAAGGGGGATCCCTTGCAGGGCTTGAGGGTGGGTTCTTGTCTGACACTTGGCAATGAGTTGTCTGAGGAGAGGAGTGCTGTCCAAGCGAGAGGCTTTATTGGGAAGGGCTGCCGGGGCAGAGGGCAGGAGGGTGAGGGAAACAGAGAGACCCGCTCTGCCACATGGCTCACAGTCTCAGGTTTTATGGTCATTGGGTTAATTTCTGGTTTTGTCTGTTGCCAGTCATTCTGAATCGGGATCCTTCGTGGGGGCACACGCATCACTCAGGCGAGATGGATTTCAGCGAAGTGGATCCTGGGAGGTTGGTAGGACCTCTGAACTGGAGCCTCCCATCTCCTTCTGATCTCTCCAGAATTCTGGTTGGTGGTAGCTTGTTAGTTCCTTGTTCCTTACGAGGACCTCCTGTTGTAAGATGACTCCTGCAAGTGTTTTCTTTTCTCTGTTGCCTGGCAAGGGTGGGTGGTCAGTGGCTCATTTAACAGTTTGTTTTTGGTTCTCTCGAGCAAGGTCCTCCACAGGGTAAATGTATGAGATTATAAAAGTCAGTGTTTTAAATGATTCATATTCATAATTTGGTAAGTTGGCTTTTTTCGTGTGTGTTAGACCTGATCACCAGACCAAAGGTTGTGTAGATCTTTTGTTGTTTTGTAAAATTTCTATACTGTTTTAAATGGAATTACCTTGTTGCAAAGTTTGTGTTTACGTTCATATGTTTTAAAACAGTTATTTATTTTTAGTTGATTGATCATTGCTTTACAATATTGGTTTGATTTGTCATACATCCACATGAATTAACCATAGGTGTACCTATGTCCTCTCGCTCTTGAATCTCCCTCCCACCTCACACCCATTCCCACCTCTCTAGGTTATCGCAGAGCCCCGTTTGAGTTCCCTGAGTCATACTGCAAATCCCCGTTGGTTGTCTGTTTACCACTGTTGGTGCACCTGCATCCATGCTGCTCTCTCCATTCATCTCACCCTCTCCCTCTTGTTCCCGACCCTTGTCTGTAAGTCTGTTCTCTATGTCTGCATCTGCATTGCTGCTGTGTGAACCGACTCGTCAGCACCATCCTTCTAGATTCCATGTTTTTCTCTCTCTGACTGACTTCCCTGTTTAACACACTCTAGGTTCATCCCCTTCATGAGAACGGACTCAGATGTGTTCCTTTTTGTGGCTGCTTTCCATACAGGTTCTGATTGCTCCTTAGCCATGTTTTGCAGGGGGTCCTGGAGCTATTCTGCTCCATTTCAGTTCGGGCTTCCAGTCTGAGTGCTCACAGCAGAGCTGCTTCTGGGTGAGTCCTCTGAGGTCTGTGAGCGCGGGGCTGCCCGCTCTTCTCTGGCGGCCCACAGGGGGCGCCAACACCCCTCTGACCGTGGGCGCGGGTCACTTGGCCTTTAGACTCTGCTCTGTGGGCAGCTGGCGGGAGCTTTGTCTCCTCAGGACCCTCAGGGCTCAGGCTTCTGGATGACGGGGCTGCATCCAGGCTGAGAGGAGCAGGGCCGCCTCCGTGCCCACCAGCAGGGAGGTGCTGCAAGAGCGGAAAATGAGGACGGAGTAGACGTTTCCCGTGTCCAGCTGAGGGCTGCCTGGAGGCCCGTCTCAGAGGACTCGGGGGGAAAGAGCTTCGTGTGCCAGACGGTGGCTTCTGAGTTAGATTCTGTCAAATGATCTGGAGGGTGACCACTGATGTTCTTCCGTGCAGGTGGCCGTTTTCCTGTCCCTGTTTCTTGAGAAGACTGTCCTTTCCTCTTCGCTCGTTCCTGGCTTGACTGTCAGGAATTGACCCTGTACGTGTGGGTTCGTTTCTGGGCTCTCTATTCTCTCCTGGAGGCCGTGTGTCTGTGTTCCTGCCAGTTCCTCACTGTGGTGGTCACTACAGCTCCGTGATGTAGTTTGAAGTCGGATAGGAAGATGCCTCCAGCTGTGTGTGTGCNTGTACGTGTGGGTTCGTTTCTGGGCTCTCTATTCTCTCCTGGAGGCCGTGTGTCTGTGTTCCTGCCAGTTCCTCACTGTGGTGGTCACTACAGCTCTGTGATGTAGTTTGAAGTCGGATAGGAAGATGCCTCCAGCTGTGTGTGTGCTTCTTTCTCAGAGTCTTTTTGGCCATTTAAGGTCCTGTTCAATATTAGCAGTCTAATATTAGGAACACTCCTATTTCTGTGAAAATGCCATTGAATATTATGTTGTGATTGCAGGCAGTGTATTTGTGGATGACTTTGGTTGGAAAGGACCTTTTAATTCCTCATTGCATGAGCATGGAATAGTTTTCTGTGTATTTGAGTTTTCCTTGGTTTGTTGATCAGTGCTTTCTAGTTTTCTGACTACTGGTCTTTTATGTCCTTGATGAAGTTTGTTGCTAGATGTTTTATGTAAGTGGGATTGTCTTAATTTTTGTTTCTGGTTGTAATTAGTGTATAAAAATGCAAGTGATTTTTGGATTCTAAATGGCAGTATTTATTTGATATGATTGTAAATTGACCCGAAATGATTCAGCTTTACTGAGTGTAGTCTAACAACTTTTTGTGAAGTTATATGGAAATATTTACTTGTAAAATTTGTTTCTCCTGCCCTAGGTCATCCAGAGGACCCAAGAAAAATGCAAGTGATTTTTGGATTCTAAATGGCAGTATTTATTTGATATGATTGTAAATTGACCCGAAATGATTCAGCTTTACTGAGTGTAGTCTAACAACTTTTTGTGAAGTTATATGGAAATATTTACTTGTAAAATTTGTTTCTCCTGCCCTAGGTCATCCAGAGGACCCAAGATATGGTGGTTACGAATAGACTTCCCACAGCACTTCTTCATTCCACGTGGACTCCTTCAAAGGTAGTGAGCATCACAGCTTCCCTTGAGCTTCGTCTGGGTAAGTTTTGGCCTGTATAAGAAAGTTTCATGCCNCTGTTTTCTTTGGTTTCTTTATCAGTGATTTCTAGTTTTCTGACTACTTGTCTTTTATGTCCTTGATTAAGTTTGTTGCTAGATGTTTTATGTAAGTGGGATTTTCTTAACTTTTGTTTCTTGTTGTTATTAGTGTATGGAAATGCAAGTGATTTTTGGATTGTAAATAGTAGTATTTTATATGATTGTAAATTGATCCGAAATGATTCAGCTTTACTGAGTGTAGTCTAACAACTTTTTGTGAAGTTATGTGGAAAAGTTTACTTGTAAAATCTGTTTCTCCTGCCATAGGTCATCCAGAGGACCCAAGACATGGTGGTTACGAATAGACTTCCCACAGTACTTCTTCATTCCGCGTGGACTCCCTCAAGGGCAGTGAGCATCACAGCTTCCCTTGAACTTTGTCTGGGTGAGTCTTGGCCTGTATAAGAAAGTTTCATGCCTGTCTACTCTAAGTTTCTTTTGTGGTATTGACATGGTTGTTCTGAAACATAGTTTACTTTCCAGCCATTTAAAATGTAAACTCCTAGAAATGGGAAAAAGTGCTTGCATTTGTCACATCATCTAAAATACTCTGTGTTTTATCCAAAATGGGTACCTTCTGCAGAACCAGCACATAACCTCCAAAATCAGGAAATCATATGGTTTCCACATTATAATGTAACCCACAACCCCACTTCCACTAAACATAGTTTACTTTCCAGCCATTTAAAATGTAAACTCCTAGAAATGGGAAAAAGTGCTTGCATTTGTCACATCATCTAAAATACTCTGTGTTTTATCCAAAATGGGTACCTTCTGCAGAACCAGCACATAACCTCCAAAATCAGGAAATCATATGGTTTCCACATTATAATGTAACCCACAACCCCACTTCCACTATTAATTTGACTATTTAAAGGACGGTTTACATAGTGTCATCTTTCAGAGCCAGGGTCAGCAAACTTTTTTTGCAAGGTGCCAGATGGTTAATATTTTTGATTTTGCAGGTCAGCTCTTAAAGGGTTTAAAAAAGTGGCCAAAGCACCCATTTTGAAACTTTACAAAATGAAGTGGTTGGCCAGATTTGGCCTGTGGGCTGTAATTTGCCAACCTCTGCTCCAGAATATTACTAGCTGCTTNGTGACCACTGATGTTCTTCCGTGTAGGTGGCCGTTTTCCTGTCCCTGTTTCTTGAGAAGACTGTCCTTTCGTCTTCGCTCGTTCCTGGCTTGACTGTCAGGAATTGACCCTGTACGTGTGGGTTCGTTTCTGGGCTCTCTATTCTCTCCTGGAGGCCGTGTGTCTGTGTTCCTGCCAGTTCCTCACTGTGGTGGTCACTACAGCTCCGCGATGTAGTTTGAAGTCGGATAGCAAGATGCCTCCAGCTGTGTGTGTGATTCTTTCTCAGAGTCTTTTTGGCCGTTAAAGGTCCTGTTCAATATTAGCAGTCTAATATTAGGAATATTCCTGTTTCTGTGAAAAATGCCATTGAGTATTATTTTGTGATTGCGGTCAGTGTATTTGTGGGTGACTTTGGTTGGAATGGACTTTTTAATTCCTCATTGCGTGAGCGTGGAATAGTTTTCTGTGTATTTGTGTTTTCTTTGGTTTCTTAATCAGTGCTTTCTAGTTTTCTGCCTACTGGTGTTTTATGTCCGTGATTAAGTTTGTTGCTAGATGTTTTATTTAAGTGGGATTTTCTTAACTTTTGTTTCTGATTGTTATTTGTGTATAGAAATGCAAGTGATTTTTGGATTGTAAATAGTAGTATTTTATATGATTGTAAATTGATCTGAAATGATTCAGCTTTACTGAATGTAGTCTAACAACTTTGTGTGAAGTTATGTGGAAAATTTTGCTTGTAAAATCTGTTTCTCCTGCCATAGGTCATTCAGAGGACCCAAGACATGATGGTTATGAATAGACTTCCCACAGTACTTCTTCATTCCGCGTGGACTCCTTCAAGGGCAGTGAGCATCACAGCTTCCCTTGAACTTCGTCTGGGTGAGTCTTGGCCTGTATAAGAAAGTTTCATGCCTGTCTAACTTTCTTTTGTGGTATTGACATGGTTGTTCTGAAACATAGTTTACTTTCCAGTGATTTAAAATGTAAACTCCTAGCAATGGGAAAAAGTGCTCGCATTTTTCACATCATCTAAAATACTCTGTGTTTTATCCAAAATGGGTACCTTCTGCAGAACCAGCACATAATCTCCAAAATCAGGAAATCATATGACCATGTTTATCTGTCCATGTTTATCTTTCCTTTGTTTATCTGTAACTTTGCATTCCAATGGTAAAATACCTGGCTTCCACCACTTGTCATAAATAGAAATCAGTGCTTGTCCCACGTGGTTACTGAAAAAAACTGTCAGATTGTCTTTCAAAGGGGGCTCCGCGTGCATTCCACCAGTATCTTGAGTATGTTTTTGTATCATAGTTTACTATCAGTATACCCTCAGTGGCCAGGTGTCTATTTCAATCATTACCAATTATGAATGGGCTTGTTTGCTCTGGTGTTCTTGGACAATTCGAGTACAGTTTCTTCGTCAGATATGCATTTTTAGGAAAACAGTTTTATTTATCGTTGGCTGTGTTGCGTCTCTGTGTGTGGGCTTCTCTCTAGTTTCGGTGAGCATGGGCCACAACGAGTGGTGTGCAGGCTTCTCACTGCAGTGTCTCCGCTTGTTGTGGGGCACAGGCCCACGGGCTTCAGTGGTTGCAGTATGTGAACTCGGCATCGTGGCTTCCAGGACCTACAGCACAGGCTTGGCAGTTGTGGCACACGGGCTCCACAGCATGTGGGATCTTCCCATACTAGGGATCGCACCTGCATCTCCAGCACTGGCAGCTGGATTTTTTACTATGGAAAACCCAGGACATATTTTAGATTCTAGTTTTCCACAAATGCATCAAGGATCAAGAGGCCTGGCAGCTGGGAATCCTCAGCCACAGCTCTGGTGTGCTATCAAAAGCTCTGGGGCCTTTGGTGAGCATCTCAGCTTCCCTGGGACTGTTTCCTCCCCTCAGAAATGCCCTGCTTTTGGACTGTAGCCCACCAAGCTCCTCTGTCCCTGGGATTTCTGAGGCCAGAATACTGCAGGTGGTGCCATTTCCTTCTCTGCTGCTGCTACTTAGTTGCTTCAGTCATGTCTGACTCTGTGCGACCCTATAGACGGCGGCCTACCAGGCTCCTCTGTCCCTGGGATTCTTCAGGCAAGGACACTGGAATGGGTTTCCATGTCCTTCTCCAGTGCATGAAAGTGAAAAGTGAAAGTGAAGTCACTCGGTGACGTCATGTCCGACTGTTAGCGACCCCAGGGTTGCAGCCTACCAGGCTCCTCTGTCCATGGGATTCTCCAGGCAGTAATACTGGAGCGGGCTGCCATTGCCTTCTCCGATTTCCTTCTCTACAAGATAGCGTTTTGAAGAGATTTTCTCCTGGATATTGCTTTTGATGAAGGAAGGGGGATCCCTTCCAGGCCTTGAGAGTGGTTTCTTGTCTGACACTTGCAATGAGTTGTCTGAGGAGAGGAGTGCTGTCCAAGTGAGAGGCTTTATTGGGAAGGGCTGCCGGGTTGGAGGGCAGGAGGGTGAGGGAAACGGAGAGAACCGCTCTGCCACGTGGCTCACAGTCTTGGGTTTTGTGGTCATTGAGTTAATTTCTGGTTTTGTCTCTTGCCAGTCATTCTTAATCGGACTCCTTCGTTGGGGCACACGCATCACTCAGCCGAGATGGATTTCAGCAAAGTGGATCCTGGGAGGTTGGTAGGACCTCTGAACTGGAGCCTCCCACCTCCTTCTGACCTCTCCAGAATTCTGGTTGGTGGTAGCTTGTTAGCTCTTTGTTCCTTACCAGGACCTCCTGTTGTAAGATGACTCCTGCAAGTGTTTTCTTTTCTCTGTTGCCTGGCAAGGGTGGGTGGTCAGTGGTTCATTTAAGTTTGTTTTTGGTTCTCTCGAGTAAGGTCCTCCACAGGGTAAATGTATAAGATTATAAAAGTCAATGTTTTAAATAATTTATATTCATAATTTGGTAAGTTGCCTTTCTATTTCCTTTTCTCTGTTGTCTGGCAAGGGTGGGTGGTCAGTGGCTCATTTAACAGTTTGTTTTTGGTTCTCTCGAGTAAGGTCCTCCACAGGGTAAATGTATAAAATTATAAAAGTCAATGTTTTAAATAATTTATATTCATAATTTGGTCAGTTGGCTTTTTGTGTGTGTGTGTTAGACCTGATCACCAAAGGTTGTGTAGATCTTTTGTTGTTTTGTAAAATTTCTATAGTTTTTAAAATGGAATTACCTTGTTGCAAAGTTTGTGTTTGTGTTCATATTTTTTTCAATAGTTACTTATTTTTAGTTGATCATTGCTTTACAATATTGGTTTGATTTCTCATACATCCACATGAATTAACCCATGTGTGCCCATGTCCTTTTGCTCTTGAATCTCCCTCCCACCTCACACCCATTCCCAGACCTAGGTTATTACAGAGCCCCAATCTGAGTTCCCTGAGTCATACAGCAAATACCCATTGGTTTTCTATTTACAAATGTTGGTGTACCTGCATCCATGCTGCTCTCTCCATTCATCTCACCCTCTCCCTCTTGTTCCCCACCCTTGTCTGTAAGTCTGTTCTCTATGTCTGCATCTGCATTGCTGCTGTGTGAACCGACTCGTCAGTACCATCTTCTAGATTCCGTGTTTTTCTCTCTTTGACTGACTTCCCCGTTTAATACACTCTAGGTTCATCCCCTTCATGAGAACGGACTCAGATGTGTTCCTTTTTGTGGCTGCATTCCATACAGGCTCTGATTGTTCCTTAGCCATGTTTGGCGGGGGGTCATGGAGCTATTCTGCTCCATTTCAGTTCGGGCTTCCAGTCTGAGTGCTCACAGCAGAGCTGCTTCTGGGTGAGTCCTCAAAGGTCTGTGAGCGCGGGGCTGCCCGCTCTTCTCTGGTGGCCCGCAGGGGGCGCCAAACCCCCCTCCGACCCGCGGGCACAGGACACTTGGCCTTTAGACTCTGCTCTGTGAGCAGCTGGCGGGAGCTTTGTCTCCTCAGGACCATCAGGGCTCAGGCTTCTGGATAACGGGGCTGCATCCAGGCTGAGAGGAGCAGGGTCGCCTCAGTGCCCACCAGCAGGGAGGCGCTGCAAGAGCGTTTCCTGTGTCCAGCTGAGGGCTGCCTGGAGGTCGAGCTCAGAGGACTCGGGGGAAAGAGCTCCGTGTGCAAAACGGTGGGTTGTTAGTTAGATTTCTGTCAGATGATCTAGAGGATGACCACTGATATTCTTCCGTGTAGGTGGCCGTTTTCCTGTCCCTGTTTCTTGAGAAGACTGTCCTTTCCTCTTTGCTCGTTCCTGGCTTGATTGTCAGGAATTGACCCTGTACGTGTGGGTTCATTTCTGGGCTCTCTGTTCTCTCCTGGAGTCCGTGTGTCTGTGTTCCTGCCAGTTCCTCACTGTGGTGGTCACTACAGCTCCGTGATGTAGCTTGAAGTTGGATAGGAAGATGCCTCCAGCTGTGTGTGTTCTTCTTTCTCAGAGTCTTTTTGGCCGTTAAAGGTCCTGTTCAATATTAGCAGTCTAATATTAGGAATATTCCTGTTTCTGTGAAAAATGCCATTGAGTATTATTTTGTGATTGCAGTCAGTGTTGATGACTTTGGTTGGAATGGACCTTGTTTCAGTGCATGATCGTGGAATAGTATTACTGTGTATTTGTGTTTTCTTTGGTTTCTTTATCAGTGCTTTCTAGTTTTCTGACTACTGGTCTTTTATGTCCTTGATTAAGTTTGTTGCTAGATGTTTTATGTAAGTGGGATTTTCTTAAGTTTTGTTTCTGATTGTTATTATTGTATAGAAATACAAGTGATTTTTGGATTGTAAATAGTAGTATTTTATAGGATTGTAAATTGATCTGAAATGATTCAGCTTTACTGAATGTAGTCTAACAACTTTTTGTGAAATTATGTGGAAATTTTTACTTTAAAAATCTGTTTCTCCTGCCATAGGTCATCCAGAGGACCCAAGACATGGTGGTTACTAATAGACTTCCCACAGTCCTTCTTCTTTCCACGTGGACTCCTTCAAGGGCAGTGAGCATCACAGCTTCCCTTCGTCTGGGTAAGTCTTGGCCTGTATAAGAAAGTTTCATGCCTGTCTACTCTAAATTTCTTTTGTGGTATTGACATGGTTGTTCTGAAACATAGTTCACTTTCCAGTCATTTAAAATGCAAACTCCTAGAATTGGGAAAAAGTGCTCGCATTTGTCACATCATCTAAAATACTCTGTGTTTTATCCAAAAAATGGGTACCTTCTGCAGAACCAGCACATAAGTTCCAAAATCAGGAAATCATATGGTTTCCACATTATAATGTAATCCACAACCCCACTTCCACTATTAATTTGACTATTTAAGGGAAGGTTTACATAGTGTCATCTCTCAGAGCCAGGGTCAGCAAACTTTTTTGCAAGGTGCCAGATGGTTAATATTTTTGGTTTTGCAGGTCAGCTCTGAAAGGGTTAAAAAAGTGGCCAAATTAGCCATTTTGAAACTTTACAAAATGAGGTGGTTGGCCAGATTTGGCCTGTGGGCTGTAATTTGCCAACCTCTGCTCCAGAATATTACTAGCTGCTTTCTTACTTTTTCATAGGAATTTGAAATGCTCTCTGTATGTTTTCGAAGATAACATGATAACGTCTCAATGAAAAAGGAGTTTAGGGTAAGTGGCTAAGAGCAGACATTGGGATTCAACTGAAGTTTTGGGTCTAATACTATTACCAGTGTGGCTTTTGTTTTGTCACCTTCTTTTGGCTTCAGTGTCCCACCTGTAGAATGGGGATAATAATAATGGTCCCTCTCTTAGGCTGGTTTTTAGAATTAAATTAGTTACTATGTAGAAGTTTCAGAACAACCCCTGGTACAGCATAAGTGCTCAGTGTGTTAACTGTTGTTAGTAACCCTTCTTGTTTTGATAAGTAGCATTTTTATTTTCTTATGTTGATAAAACAACAGGTTAGAGAAAGAGAAGATGGATGTCTCTGATATATTGGAATTACTTGAGTGACAAGCGTTTTAGGTGCTGAAGCAGGAGGATTGATTGATTGAAGCAGAAGTTTGGGTAGACTCTGCCATGAGATGGTTTCCGGTTGGGTTCCAGTTTCCTAGTTGTTTGATCCCGGGCAAGTTGATTCACATTGCAAATTATAGAAAATACCGAGTTGGCCAAAGAGTTTGTTTGGATTTTTCCATAAGATGTTATGAACTTTTTGGCCAACTCAGTACAAAATTTATAGAATTCCTTTGAGTTTTTAATGAGAGTGACGTATTAAGCACAGTGCCTGGTTCATAGTTAAGCAGTTGCTGGTTCATAGCTAAGCAGTTGCTGTATTATATGTATTTTTTTAACTGAGATACTGGCTTCTAGAAGAAATTTAATAATAGCCTTTATTGTAGTAATTTTTCTAAATGATGACTTACTTTCACAAGTTTTAGTATATGAAGTTACACTTGACTGTGTAAAATTGAAGCAGAAGTTTGGGTAGACTCTGCCATGAGATGGTTTCTGGTTGGGTTCCAGTTTCCTAGTTGTGTGATCCTGGGCAAGTTGATTCACATGCAAATTATAGAAAATACCAAGTTGGCCAAAGAGTTTGTTTGTATTTTTCCATAAGACATTATGAACTTTTTTGCCAACTCAGTAGAAAATTTATAGAATTCCTTTGAGTTTTTAATGAGAGGCAAGTATTAAGCACAGTTGCTGGTTCATAGTTAGGCAGTTGCTGTATTATATGTGTTTTTTTAAACTGAGATACTGGCTTCTAGAAGAAATTTAATAGTAGCCTTTATTCTAGGAGTTTTTCTAAATGATGATTTATTTTCACATGTTTTAGTATATGAAGTTACACTTGACTGTGTAACTTTTTTAATTTTAAGATTTTATAATTTTGGATTTGAGTGAATTTAATGGTTAAAATGAAACTTTGAAAGGAAAAATATCCCTGACCTGGTATTAACATACATTAAGTGTTTTGAAATGCTTTTTGAGGAGTTACTTCTACATTTTTTTTTTTTTTTAACTGAAATACTGGCTTCTAGAAGAAATTTAATAGTAGCCTTTATTCTAGCAGTTTTTCTGAATGATGACTCACTTTCCCATGTTTTAGTATATGGAGTTACACTTGATTGTATAACGTTTTTATTTTTAAGATGTTATAATTTTGGTGTTGAGTATATTTAATGGTTAAAATGAAACTTTGAAAGGAAAAATATCCCTGACCTGGTATTAACGTACAATAAGTGTTTTGAAACGCTTTTTGAGGAGTTATTTCTACGTTTGATCCAGATTCACAGGTTTATAACAATGTTGTAAAAGTAGAGTAAGGAGTATCCCATCTTCCCTTTATCCACTGTCAAGGTCAAGGTTTTGTTGTTGTTCATCAGTAAAAATGTAAAGAAATGGATGTAGAATCTACTGCAAAACAAAGTATGGGGAACACGTTGTTTTTCAGTGTGGCTCTTTACCAGTGTTTCTGTGCTTGTCAGAGTGCTGTGAGTGCACCAGAATGTCTCCTTCCTGACTCCTGGCTGTCATTGGTGAATATGATGACCCTGAGTCTTGAGGTTCTCTTTGGCAATTGGACATTCCTAAATGCCCTGCTTTTGAAGAGACTTACTTGCTTTGCTTTGTGTAGTGAGTGCCTTCCCTGTCTTCTCTAGTCGATGGGCTTGGCTATGTTTAGACCTTCTCCCTCGAGGTTTTATTGAGCGTTGAGTTACAAAACTACTTGCTAGAATTGTGTATTAAGTTGGTAAGTGGAGAGTGAAGACTTGTGCCACACACCCCCCCTTGTAAAAAATATTTATTTGGCTGCACCAGGTCTTTATTACTTCGTATTTCTGTGAGAACATAATTTATCCAATCTCTAGTCCTTAGTTAGATTTTTAAAAGAACCATTATTATGCTTCAAGGAATAGTTCTATACCTCAAGCCAGTTTTCAAACGAGGTGTCTCCCTCCCTTGTGTTTTGTATTAATCTGGGAAATGTGCTGTGTGTGTGAGGTCTGCCTGTGTGTTGTGGCACTCCATGGAAGAGGCGGAAGGCAAGGGTCTTGTGCGGGCTGGCTCTTGCCCACTTCTTTGATATCATCTCCTGTGTCTCTCACCTTTGACTGGTTCTGCTTCTTCCAGCATTCTGCCCGGAGTGCTCTTCCGTTGTCTCACGCATGAGGTCTTGGCTCAGATGTTAGCACTCACAGCAGCTTTACTTTGTCACCCGATCTGTAGTCAGTCATTTATCGGATAGGAACATTTCACCTGCAAGCAATAGAAAACTTGACTAAGAGGGTCTTAAACAGATCAGGGTTTATCTTCCTCACGCAACATGGTTTAGCTGTACAGTGGTTCGGACCAGGCTCTGTCCGAACCTGCTTTGCCTTTCATAGCCCGTGGTTCTCTCGGACACCAGATAACGATCATGGCTTGAATACTGTGTCACCCTATCTGTAGTCAAGTCATTTATCGGATAGGAACATTTCACCTGCAAGTAATAGAAAACTTGACTAACAGGGTCTTAAACAGACACTTCTCCTGAATTGGCAGGCAAGTTCTTTACTGCCAGCTACCAGGGAAGCCCCTACATAATATAGTTAGGTATTACCATATATAGCCATATTATATACATCATATATTATGTATTAATTTGCATGTTAGCATACATAATACTACAAATTAATAACATAACAAATAATAAGCATGTCTCCAAAGCCAGTAGCACCTCATGTATCTCTTCCAAATCACAGTAATCTCCTATCTCCCATGAATAACCATCATCCTTCCTGTATAATTATTTCCCTGCTTACCTTTATTTATTTATTGTCATCTATGTTTGCAATACTGTAAAATATAGCTTGGTTTTGCAAGGTTTTGAACTTCATGTTAATGAAATCAGACTGATGGAACTCAGTGGTTCTCAGCAGGAGGCAGTTTGGCCCCCACGAGGCACTGGACAATGTCTGGAGACATTTTGTTTGTAGCAACTGAGTGGGTGGATGCTACAAGCTTCTACTAAGCTGAGGCTAGGAATGTTGCTAAACATCTTAAAATGCACGAGAAAGACTTTAAAAAAGAATTATTGGGTCAAAAATGTAAATAGTGCTAAGGTTGAGAAAACCATACTAGAGTATATCACTCTATGACTGTGGACCACAAAATCTAGCCATAGAAAGTATCATGGGGAGAGTTAGAGTTTTTCTATTTTTGACTGAAACAAACAATACTTCTCTGAACATTCTGGTATCTGTATCCTGATTACATAAGCAGTGTCTCTACAAGTAGAAAGTTTGCTCATGGGATAAGCATATCTTCAACTTTTTTAGGTGTCAGCAGTTGTTTTCCCTGGCATGCTGTAGTCCATGGGGTCGCAGAGTCAGACATGACTTAGCGGCTGAAAAACAACCACTGTTGTTTTCCCAAGTCGGTGTTAGGTTTTTATTATACAAAATTCAGATTTACCTCTGTTGCACCATAACCATTATACACATGTTTCTTCTCCTTTCTTCTTCCAATTTATTTATATAACAATTTCATTTGTGTCACAAGATTATTTAAAACAATCTTCAGTGTTCATATTGACAACAACATATCCAAGTCATGTAGGTATGATAATTTATTGTTTCTCTACCAGAAAAATTTTGGAGATGAATGATTACCTAATTACTTTTTGCTTGCTTACATTCTATGCAACTGTTATCCATTTATCCTCAGGTGCTTTAATAGACTTGCAAACTCCTATAAATACAGTCAAATATGACAGACAATCTAACATAAGCAGTGTCTCTACAAGTAGAAAGTTTGCTCATGGGATAAGCATATCTTCAACTTTTTTAGGTGTCAGCAGTTGTTTTCCCTGGCATGCTGTAGTCCATGGGGTCGCAGAGTCAGACATGACTTAGCGGCTGAAAAACAACCACTGTTGTTTTCCCAAGTCGGTGTTAGGTTTTTATTATACAAAATTCAGATTTACCTCTGTTGCACCATAACCATTATACACATGTTTCTTCTCCTTTCTTCTTCCAATTTATTTATATAACAATTTCATTTGTGTCACAAGATTATTTAAAACAATCTTCAGTGTTCACATTGACAACAACATATCCAAGTCATGTAGGTATGATAATTTATTGTTTCTCTACCAGAAAAATTTTGGAGATGAATGATTACCTAATTACTTTTTGCTTGCTTACATTCTATGCAACTGTTATCCATTTATCCTCAGGTGCTTTAATAGACTTGCAAACTCCTATAAATACAGTCAAATATGACAGACAATCTCTCTCTTCTGGTTTTTTTGGTGAGCTCCTCCCCTTACTCTTCAGCTCTAAACTAGACTGATTGCACCGTAGACAGGTTAAACAGTATTTCCTCCCCCTCAGTTATCTTGGGAATAGTTTCTGAGCCTTTCCTGTGTGGGATTCACCTGTTTCCTGGATTCCTTAATTTCCTTCCTCAGTTTAGCCTAAGCACACTTTGGTAGAAGAGCATTACATTTTACTCTCCTTCATGTTCATCTCTGAAATCCTTTCGTTGTATTTTATTTTATTTCTCCTACCAATTTTCATTTTCCAGGAGCATGTTTTCCATCTTTGAACTGTTCCTTTTGTTTATACAACATCCAGTATTTGCTGTCCAATATTTATTGCTCTGAGAAAATCAGTTATGATTTTGCTGCATTTTTTCATGTTTGTTTCCCCAGTCCCTTCGCTTTTTTTTTTCCTGTTCGTTTTGGATTCTTTCACTTCAGATGTTTTTCTAAAATGCCTACTGATCTTTGCCTGATTATTCATATTTCAAAATGTGTCACTAAAGTAATTCTAAGTATGCGGTGGGGAAGAAAACCCACTGCAATGAGAACCTTCCCCACCCTCAATAGAGATATCTGTAGACATTATTTGTCTTGGGTTGAGCTGGTTATTTCCTCAGAACAGAATCGTCAGTGTCCTGCCGGGATATACAAGACTGCCAGTCACCCTTCTGGTGTGCCTGGTAGGGGATGAGGGCTGAAGCTCCCACTGTCTACAGGGCAGTCTTTGCTTCATCCCTTTGATTCCAGTAAGGGATCTCTTTTGCCTCCCACTTTCTCCTGTCCTCCATGTGACCATACAGTTGACCTCCATGGACCATGATCTCCACAGATAACCTGGAGCAACCTCTCCAGAAGTTAAGCCACATGTCTTCAGCGGACTAGGGGCATTCACTGGTTTGTACAGGCTAGAGATGGATGCTCCAGTCTGATCTCTTAGACTTTTAATCAGTCCTTTTGTTTCTTGCTTCACTTCAGTCCCTTGTCTTCAAAGGGAAAGAAGACACCTGCCTCTCCAACACCCGAGTCTCTTCTGGGCTGTGAAACATGTCAACCTGCCTCTGCAGCAGTCACTGCATAGAGAAAGCCCAAATTTGATTGAGTTGTTTCTCATCTTTCTGGTTTTCATCTTACTTCTGTTAATATTTCTAATCGGATGCTATCTTCTCTTTCATCTCTGTCTTTGTGGGTTTATACCTTAAAAAAATTCTTTTTCTGTCATTTTAGTGGAGTTTTTGAAGGAGTATGAGGAAAAAAGCATGTATTTTTAATACACTAATGTTAATCAAGAGCCTACTCCTCCTCTATTGCTAAGGTGGCATGATATATGACATATGTATAAAACAAATATTAATGAGTGAGTAGGAGATGAGAAAATGGAGATATATTGTTGTCATCATCATCACACACACACACACACACACACACACACACACACACACAGAGAAACTGCTCCTGATGACGTCTCTGATCTTTTCCAAATTTCCAATTTCAAAGATCACTTTGAACATTCTCATTTTACTCTGACTGACAGCTTATTCCTTTGCTTCTGCACCACCTTCCCATGACTTTAGTGACACCAGCCTTCATTGTTCCTCGGAGTCTCTTCTGAATTTTTCTTCTCTGTTCACCCCTCTTGCATTTGTGACCCCTGTTATTTCTTTTTTCTTTTTTCTGCTTTTTCTGATTCTCCTTGAACCTTTCCCCCTTTAATGCGCATCTCTAAACTGTGGTGGCTCAGATGGTAAAGAGTCTGCCTGCAATACAGGAGACTTGGGTTTGATCCCTAGGTTGGGAAGATCCCCTGGAGGAGGGCATGGCAATACACTCCAGTATTCTTGCCTGGAGAATCCCCATGGACAGAGGAGCCTGGTGGGCCACAGTCCATGGGGCCATAAGAAGTCAGACATGACTGAAGTGATTAACACAAAGCATGATAAACATATCTTTGTCTTGAACCTCGATATAGCTTCTAAATTTCTCTGTGGATGTTCCATGGTACCTTCCATTCCGTCCCAAACAGACTTCATTTCATTCCCAGAATTCATTTTTGTCCTCCAATGTAATTGCTGCCTCTCTTTTCCTTTAATGTTGTTTACCTAAGTTGTGCCATTGTGCTAAGTTGCTTCAGTTGTGTCTGATTCTTTGCAACCCCATGGACTGTAGCCTGCCAGGCTCCTCTGTCCATGGGGATTCTTCAGGCAAGAAAACTGGAGTGAGTTGCCATGCCCTCCTCCAGGGGATCTTCCCAACTCAGGAATTGAACCCTATTCTCTTATGTCTCCGGCATTAACAGGCCAAGTTCTTTACCACCAGCGTCACGTGGGAAGCCCTTATCTAAGTCTGCTGCTGCTGCTGCTGCTGCTAAGTTGCTTCAATCGTGTCCAACTCTGGGCATCCCCATAGATGGCAGCCTACCAGGCTCCCCCGTCCCTGGGATTCTCCAGGCAAGACCACTGGAATGGGTTGCCATTTCCTTCTCCAATGCATGAAAGTGAAAAGTGAAAATGAAGTCGCTCAGTCAAGCCCTACTCTTAGTGACCCCATGGACTGCAGCCTACCAGGCTCCTCCATCCATGGGGTTTTCCAGGCAAGAGTACTGGAGTGGGGTGCCATCGCCTGCTCTGTTATCTAAGTCAGGGACTGGCAAATATTTCCCGGTAAAGGCCAAGTAGTAAATACTTCAGGCTTTGCAGTCCATGAAGTTTCTGTCACAATTGTGCAATTATAGTGAAAGGCAATTATAGTCAATATGTAAACAAATGGATGTGGCTGTCTTCCCAGACCTTATTTACACACACACACAAGAAAGAAAACAGGTTAGTAGGCTGGCTTGGCCCTTGGGCCACAGTTTGCTAATTAAGGTTAATGGCCCACCAGCCAAAAACCTCTTAAAAACTTTACCTGCCACATCTTTCTGCCCAAGTAGGTTATGATGACCCTGTCTTTCCAGGTCTGTCCATTCTCTCCACACACATTCCTCCTTCAGACCCTCATGTCTCTATTCTGTCTCCTTGCTTTCTGTCTCATAGTCAGGCTCCACGCTGCTTCCAAACTCGTGTCTTATAGGAACAGAATTTACCCTGTTGCTTCTTATTTAAATACTTGGAGTTCTGCAAACATCTACATTGCAGGGCTTCCTCAATGTTAGATACATAAGAGCTACTTGAAATTTTCATTAAATTAAAGATTTCCAGGCCCCACTCCAGAGATTCTAAAGATATGAGTTGAAGGCCAGGAATCTGCATTTTAAACAAACCTCCAGATGGATTGGCACATGTGGTCCTCAAACATTTGAAAAACAGTAGCCTTAGAAAAAGGGCTTCCCTGGTGGTTCAGATAGTAAAGAATCAGCCTGCAATGCAGGAGACCTGGGTTTGATCCCTGGGTCAGGAAGATCTCCTGGAGAAAGGCGTGGCAACCCACTTCAGTACTCTTGCCTGGAGAATCCTATGGACAGAGGAGCCTGGTGGGCTACAGTCCACAGGGTCGCAAAGAGTCAGACATGACTGAGTGACTAACACTTTCACTTTCAGCCTTGGGAAAGGGCAAACCCCTCTGCATGGAGCACAGGTCCTGCATGACCTGTAATCNCTCTTGCCTGGAGAATCCTATGGACAGAGGAGCCTGGTGGGCTACAGTCCACAGGGTCGCAAAGAGTCAGACATGACTGAGTGACTAACACTTTCACTTTCAGCCTTGGGAAAGGGCAAACCCCTCTGCATGGAGCACAGGTCCTGCATGACCTGTAATCTCTCCAGCCCCACTTTTCACAACTCCTCCTTCAACATGCTGTGGGTCAGCCCTTTTCTTGAACTGGCCATACTGGTTCATCCTCTTTTTCCCCATTAGATAGTCACTTTGCCAGTAATGCCATTATCTCCTGGTCTGTTGGGTAAACTTCCTTTAAGGTTCAATTCAAGTTCCAACCACTCTGATGAGTTTCCCTGAACTGTCTATTCTTACTGTGTATGTATCCATATTCTAGAACCTATAACATATTAGCTGCTTGAATTTATTTGTCTACTTCTCCCATTAGAGTGTGAATTTCTGAAGGACAGGGACTATGTCTCCTGCATTTGAATATACCTATGTTTTAGAGGGTGCAATAAAATTACATATTAAGATTGATGCTTTCAAACTGTCATGCTGGAGAAGACTCTTGAGAGTCCCTTGGACAGTAAGGTGATTAAATCAGTCAGTCCTTAAGGAAATCAACTCTAAATATTCACTAGAAGGACTGATGCTGAACCTGAAGCTCAGGTTAATACTATGGCCACCTGATGCAAAGAGCCAACTCATTGGAAAAGACCCTGATGCTGGGAAAGAATGAGGGCAAGAGGAAAAGGGACGACAGAGGATGAGATGGTTGGATGGCATCACTGACTCAATGGACAAGAGTTTGAGCAAACTCCGAGAGACAGTGAAGAGCAGGGAAGCCTGGCATGCTGCAGTTCATGAGGTCACAAAGAGTTTGATACCACTTAGTGACAGAATAACAACAATGCTATAAATGTGTTGATTTGGTATAAGAGCTAGACTAGGAGTGTTCATGTCTATATTTTATAGATAATTTAACTGGAACTCTGAGATGTTAACTGACTTGTTTGAGATCAACCAAAATGTCAAAACAATCAAGGGTATCACTTTTTTTTTTTTTACATTTGGAGTTTTTTCCATTACACATGCTGCCTTCCTACCATGATGGAGTTATTCCCTGGGCTGGTGAGCCTCACATTCTGGAAGTGTTCAGTGGGATTTTCTGATTTGAGTATACACATTCGGTCTGTTGATTATTTAATGTTGTCACTTCTGTGGCTGACTAATGACTGAAAGCAAGTCAGTGCAGCCAGATACATTATTCTTCATGAGTCTGGCCTCTGCACTGTTTGGATTTCTGGACATTCCCATCTTAGTGCTGCCACATCTTTTGGTTTTCTTCCAAGAACCTAAATTGTATTTGTTTTGCCTACATTTACTATCATGAATCATGTGGGCATTATTATTATTGTGACTCCATAACTAATATAGCTCAAGAGAAGGAAGGCTTTTGTTGAATCCTTAGAGAGGATTCTGCCTGGGTTTTGCTTTCTTGTACTTCTCGCATAGCTCCTGAATTCAGAACATCTATATCTCAAAATAGATGGGAGCTTCCCAGATGGTGCCAGTGGCAAAGAACCCACCTGCCAATGCAGGAGACATAAGAGATGGATATGGGTTCTATCCCTGGGTTGGGAAGATCCCATGGAGGAGGGCATGGCAACTCACTCCACTATCTTTGCCTGGAGAATCTCATGGACAGAGGAGTCTAGCAGACTGCAGTCCATTGGGTTGCAAAGAGTCGAATGTGAATGAAGTGACTTAGCACACAAGCATATCTCAAAATGCCCAGCTCAGATTAGGCAACTTGCCATTCAGAAAAGGTGAGGAATAACTCATACAAACCTCTGGAACACTAGGCTGAGTTTAAGATAATTATTTGGTAAAAGAGTAAATGCAAATTCTTGACTATTTTTATCAGGGGAAGAAAGAGATTGCGTACTAAGAGATACAGGCATGTGAACCGTGAGAGCTGCAAAACATAGCTATTTAGTGGTCACTTCATTTTGTCTTGTACTAATTTTTGCTGTCATTTCTATCTCCTATTAAGTAAGAGCTGACCTCTTTATTTTCTTAATTTCATCCTATCTTGCACTTAGTAAATACTCAAAAGGAGCTTGTGAAATGAAATGAGTGATTCCAAAATCTCATTTCAGCCTTTCACCTTTCATCTACGAGACAGTAATAATTAGACAATGAAATGCTCCCCAGGCAAGAAACCAGAGGTGGAAAGACATAAGGTGCCATTGGCAACTATCAATCAGATAACCTCAGAAAATTGAATGTATATATGTATCTGGTTACTCACAACAATAAACCCTAAACCATTAACAGAAACTTGGCATTTTAACTTATGAACTTTCATATTTTCTTGATGGTTGTGTGTTTAACATAAGTAATGTCTATTTGTGACATTTATATTACCTTTAAACTTTAATATTAAATTAGTGCTTAATAAATTATTGTTTGTGCATTAAAAAAATAAGCTGGTCTTTTTCAAAAACAATTTAAATTTTTATTGATTTTGTTTACATCATAAAGAATTAGCAACTATAGTAGTTGCCACTTTAAGTGACCTCAGAAAAAGCAAAATATATAATTATTTTACATGGTTATATTACAATTTTATAAAGTTAGTTACAGCATACTCATGGTTTGTTATAAACTGTATTCCTTTGGCCATATGTTATAAGCTATCAATACTAATGCACACCTATATTAGCAAATATAAAAGAGAAAATCTAAAAGTGTCATAAGTCTTTTAAGCTTTACAACCATGTTAACACTACTTTTGTTCATTGTTATATTATACAGTCCTTAATACTAGAAAATATGTTTAAAAATTAAACGGTAGCCCCTTTCCCCATATTGATTTTATTTATGCTGAGAAATCATGTTTGTTTCTTACCAACCTTTGTCAGTCTGTTTAAATTTTGAATCAACCATTTTTAGAAAAGCTATGGAAGATGAGTTCATTATAAATAATGCATGCATATACTTTCTGTGTGCAGTTTAAAATTTGGCAAGATGTTTACAGCCCATGATTCTGATACAGAGAAAGGGCATTATAATGTAAATGAGGAAGAAATGAAATGGTCACAAAATGAGCTCAAATTTAAATAGGAATAAAAAAATCCATTAACAAACTGAAAACAGTAGTGACCCAAAGTTAATTTAAGATCCGAAGTTTGAAATGTCTTTTGTGATGACAAGGGTCTGAAAATGATTAGGAAGACATTAATAAACAAGACTGTGATGTGTAAATAAATTCTGTGTGGCACATGAATCCATGACTTGTCTTTCCTTTCTGGCATTGTTGGGTTTTTGGTATCATCACATTAGGTGCTGGAAAGCAGCACTGCCCGTTTATTCCCAACATGTGGTTCTGGGTTATCAAAAAAAAAAAAAAAAAATCAGAAACTCTGTTATATTTTAAGACAGAGTTAAAGCTCTTGGGCCCAATTTGTTCCTGAAGCCACTCTGAGAACATTGCACTGTGTTTTGCTGGAACAGAATCAGGACCTTTTGCATTGATGTAAAGGGCAATGACGAACATCAGGCTAAGAATGGGAATCTGTCCCCATGGGTCTCCTCCCGCCCCATCTCATTTCCTCTGTCTTCCGTTTTTCTCTCGTACATACTTTCACACACATCTCATCCGAGTTAACCTAAGGCACTTTGCTGGGGAGATGAAAGAATTCGGCAAGAATGCACAAAGTTAAAAGGTTCTTAGTCTCATATAGCAGTTTTGCCTGTGACAGGAAAGCACCGCATCCAGAACTCTTTTCTATTAGTTATTTACAAAAACAATATAAAAGTTAGTAAGAAGTTTTAAAGGTGACTGTTGCACTGACTGTAATAGCTGTGATCTTAGAGACAGTATTTTAACTATCATATGGTACATATGCCAGATACTGCCTTAACTGCAGAGAATATGCTGCTGTCTCCTTTGCCAAATGGTCAACGCTCCAGGCAACTCACATTCTGTCCATGATGGGGTTACTGGCATCTCTCCATTGTAAAGGTATGAACACTGGGGCCTGCCCTCTCTTTAATCATCTACACGTTGTGTATTGTAGCTAAGTATTTACAGATGACAAAACTAAACGTACAGAATTTAAACTACAGTGGTAAAAGAAGAATGCTTTAATAATCCTCAGAAAAATTGTAGGTAGTCTTTTCTTTGCCAAGTACACGAATAGGCGATTTCAGAGCAGTGTTTTGGGATGGCATTCCAAAACTTCTCTCTCTGTCCCTTCGTGACATTTGATCTTATCTGAATGTAAAGTTGCATGATTTTCGAAAACCTCAGTCTCTCTGATTCTCCCTCCTGATCATTTAAATATGTCTCTAATGTCAAACATACACCAGCTGAACTATTTTCACGTGTTGTTTCCAAATATAGTCCCACCAAAGGTGTGAAACTTTAAAAGATTTTTAAATTTTTAAATTGAGTAATTTAAATTTCATCTAAAAATTCTGTTTTGCAGTGACACTTTTTTCCTTTACCTCAGATTCATCTTAATTTACAAAAATAAATGTCTTTCACAGGAATTCTGAGTGGACTCAAGTAAATGTAAGTGGTGCATGGTAGACCAGAAGTTCTAAAGAGCTATAATATAGTGAAGTGCTAACTGTAAAGAATTAAGTGCTTTCACAATGAGGCTCTCTTAATTCTCACTGCTTGTCTTCTCAGGCTGGAAACAGCTCGTCAAATGTCATGTGGAGCTCTTGAGTGTGAAGAAAATAATCACTCTTAGATTTGTACATTGTTTTGTGCAAACACACACGTTGTTTTGTTTCACTTTGGCAGACACCTCTTTGTTTGAATGATTTCTGTCCAAAATAAAGAAAATGAATATTCCTTCTTTCAAGATGAGCTGTATTTATTACTGGAACGGAAGTTGTCATATCCGTGATCGTTAGCTTTGAACTTTAAGCACGACTGCTTTTCCTCCAAGGACTGCTTTTCTTCAAATGATTGGCACCAGCAGCATAAACAGGACTGCACAAAACAAAGTAACTTTGTTATAAGTTTACATCAAGTCACACTGTCACAACCCTCCCTGCTTACCAGAATTCTGGCTTCCTCTGCATGAGCAGCTGGGGAAGGCAACGGCACCCCACCCCAGCACTCTTGCCTGGAAAATCCAATGGACGGAGGAGCCTGGTGGGCTGCAGTCCATGGGGTCGCTAACAGTCGGACAGACTGAGCGACTTCACTTTCACTTTTCTCTTTCATGCATTGGAGTAGGAAATGGCAACCCACTCCAGTATTCTTGCCTGGAGAATCCCAGGGATGGGGGAGCCTGGTGGGCTGCCGTCTATGGGGTCACACAGAGTCGGACACGACTGAAGTGACTTAGCAGCAGCAGCAGCTGCATGAGCAGCAATTCATGGGCCACTTTCTTACCATGCCCTCTTATTTTCCCCTTAAATACATATAACTACAGAAGTACTATTTGATAACTTTTTAAACTAGAAGCTACACCGAAGAAAAATGTATATAACTGGACTTCTTTATCTTTTAATTAAAATGAAATAGAAAGACACTCAATTCTTAAATACTTACTCTTGATTACTTGAGAAATACTCTTAATATTTGATAAATATATAACTCAAACCTTTTTTTCCTATGCAAGTGGAAATATTACCATACCAATACATGCATGATAATCTGTAACTCTGTGGGCATCAAAATAATTGTAGCTTGTTCCGCCCATATATTTAAGTACACAACTAGAATTGTCAGCAAAGAGATGCTACAGACCCATGTTGACATCTTTCCCTCTGAGAATATGGTGCCCTAGGACTTCACCCCTAATCCCATAGAAATGGAATGGTGGTTGACAGTAGGGAACTGAAAACAGATCCTTTGTCCCTTTCCTGTTTGCCTATTTCTGTTTACTTCTAACCTTAAAAGAACCTAATTATAGGCTTCTCTGGTGGCTCAGAGGATAAAGAATTTGCCTGCAATGCAGAAGACTGAGGTTCAATTTCTGGTTTGGGAAAATCCCCTGGAGAAGGGAATGGCAATCCACTCCAGTATTCTTGCTTGGAGAATTCCACGGGCAGAGGAGCCTGGTGGGCTACAGACCACGGGGTCACAAAGAGCTGGACATGACTGAGCAACTAACACACCGTTAGGGATTTGATCACTAAGCAATTGAGACTAACTCCTGACTTTATGCTCCACTGACTGCACGAGATGCCTGGTCTAACCTGTCGATGCTTCCCCTAGATAAAAAGAAGCAGGACTAGGTCTGCACCCACAGCGGCCCCCGCAAGGAATCCTGGGAGCAGATCACTTGGCAAGATAATATCTGAAGAGAGAGCCAGACAGTCTGCCTTCCATGGAGAGGCAGAACCCAACCTTCTGCCTGGATGATTCACTGAGATTCTTCTCCCCCCATTTTTCCATTTAAAAATTGTTGTGACTGAACAGAATCTTTGGAGTCGGTCTCTGGACCTGAGTCCACCATCTCCCTAGATTGCGGGCTTTTCTGATGAAAGCATTTTTCTCCATTTTTTCTCCTTTATTAACACTTGCCTCTGGAATTATTGGTATATGAGCAGCAAGCAGCCAACCTGAGTTTGGTTACACTAGGAACAAGTGGATATAAGGGAAGGAATATTTTATTCCATACTAGGTAACTGAAGGAGTGAATGAATGGATGGATGTTACACACAAATGGAAGCAGCCAAATGAGGAATAATTTCATGTGTTCTATATCAAGGAACACTGCTATCGAATGAAGGCAGAAAAGTGAAGGTAGAACTTGAATTAAGCTGCTTTGTTTGACTTATAATTCTCACCTGTGTATGAAAAAGAGACTAACTTATAATTAGCAGTGTGTTACCTAGTCCAAAATCTTCCAAAAAGGGAAACAGTGCATTTAATTCATGTGTAGCTCTTATTTTATCATGTGATGGCATTCAGATATCAATGCATGTAATTTTTTATCCATTTTCTGAGTAATTCTATGAGTAAAACTGATTGGTTGAGGCAGTAGTGAATGGTTGACTGGAATTTGTAGGGAGAAATCAATTATAGTGATTTATGAGCAAAATTTATATTTAAAGAATCATCTATCATGTCATACAAGGGAAAATTATAAAACAATTGACTAGATCTCTCTGGTTAGAAATATTAATAGTTTGTAAGGGTTATATTTGATACCAGATTAAAAGGGTTTTTGATTTTCGAGTACTGTCTTACCTTAAAGCAGTTTTTGAATCTTTTGCTCACCAAATACAGAGCTATCGGGTTAATACAGGAATTCAGGGAGGCCATGTTGATGCCAATGTAGTCCAATACCAGCAGAAAGCTGCAAAAATAACACAAAAATTTATTTATGTGCTATGAGCACAAACCCTTTACAGGCTTTTGTACTTTATAAATTAAAAAGCTACCCATTTATAATTATTTTGACTTTATCACTAGTCTTTGCTGATTTTGATCTCTCTCTGTCGCTCTCTTTCTCTTTGCCTCTGTCTCTGTCTTTCTCTTTGCCTCTGTCCCTGTCATATCCTTAACCCTTATTCCCACGCCCATGCTCAATCCTCTGCCTTAAAGTAAAATATATTTTGTACGTGCCCACGCTGTCTAAAAAACAAAGGGTTTACAAAGTGCAATGGAGAACCAGTTCTGGTATTTTCAATCATGTGGCTCACTCACTTGGACAGCCCTGGCTCTCCATTCTCAGTGCTCTCCAAAGCTCCCCTTACTTCTCCATTGGAAATAGAAGTAAAAGTTAAAAGAAAGGGTGGGGGGGGCATCTTAAATTGCTCCCTTAGGATTAGAAAAATGGTACTCTCTCTTCCTGCCAATGAAAGGAATCAATGGGAAAACTTCTGAATGGCATTTATTTACACAACTATTTCTATTTTACCTTGCTTACCTCAAAAATTCACATCTACGGGGATCATGCTGATCATAAAGAGTGAGCTTCAAAATCCTGCTAAGATGAAGAGGGAGCCAACACAGAGCAAAGACAAGGACCAGGCAAAATACTGTTTTGGCCACTTCCCGTCTCTGAAATAAAACCACAAGCAGACTCTGTAATGGATGGCTCATTATAATCATAGCATTCTCTCTTTCCAAACAAAATGTTTAATACTGTTTACAAAAAGTCAGTGGCATTTGTAAAAATTCAGGATACAGAGTTTTAAACTGAATAGTTACTGTGAATTAGAACCTAAATGACTAGCGATTCATCTTTTTCTTTAAACTTTTCATTTTGCATTGGGGTTTAGCCAGTAAACAATGCTGTGATAGTTTCAGGTGAACAGCAAAGGGACTCAGCCATACATATACCTGTATCCCTTTTCCCTCAAACTCCCCTCCCATCCAGGCTGCCACACAACAGTTAGGAGAATTCTATGTTCTAATATAGTAGGTCCTTGTTGGTTATTCATTTTAAATATAGCCGTGTGTACATGTCCATTTCAAACCCCCTAACTAGCTGGCCTTTCCTCTCATCCCAGAGATTCCTCTTTAAAAAGTAATGGCTTATCTGTGGAATCTAGAAAAATGGTACAGATGAACCTACTTGCAGGGCAGGAATAGAGACACAGAACTAATATAGTAGGTCCTTGTTGGTTATTCATTTTAAATATAGCCGTGTGTACATGTCCATTTCAAACCCCCTAACTAGCTGGCCTTTCCTCTCATCCCAGAGATTCATCTTTAAAAAGTAATGGCTTATCTGTGGAATCTAGAAAAATGGTACAGATGAACCTACTTGCAGGGCAGGAATAGAGACACAGACATAGAGAAAGGATGTAGGGACACCAAGCAGGGGAGAGGAGGGTAGGATGAACTGGGAGATTAGATTTGACATAAACATACTACCACGTGTAAACGGATAGTGGGAACCTGCACTATAACACAGGGAGCTCAGCTCAGTGCTCTGTGATGACCTAGCTGAGTGGGATGCGCGGTGGTGAGAGGGAGGTACAAGAGCGGGGGGATCTATGTACACATACAGCTGATTCACTTCCCTGCGCAGCAGAAACTAACAGCACTGCAAAGCAATTATACTCCAATAAAGAATGATTTCTCTAAAAAAGTGATGGCTCTTTTTCCATTCCTTTAGATTATGTAGGATATCAGGGGAACTTCTCACTTTTTAACAAGTTTGTTTCTGAGGAAAGCAGGTAGGAAGACGTCTGTTGTTCCAGATACGTCTCTGTTGGAACAGAAGTTATAGAATCTATGCAGTACTTTGGGCTTCCTAGGTAGTGCTTACGGTAAGGAACCCGCCTGCCAATGCAAGACATAAGTGATGTGGGTTCGATCCCTGAGTTGGAAAAATCCCCTGGAGGAGAGCACAGCAACCCACTCCAGTATTCTTGCCTGGATAATCCCATGGACAGAGGTGCCTGGTGGAGTAAGATCTATGGGGTTGCAAAGATTGGGACATGACTGTGACTTAGCAAACACCCATGCAGTACTTTTTCCATTGTAACTAATAAGAAACAAGGAAACAGCATTTTCATTTTCAGTTTCCCATTAAAGCCCCTCTTTAGTCTTTTGTTTACCATGATCTATACACATATACATAAAGTCTTATATAAACTTATGTGTAAAGTAGAAAATAATTATTTGTGACATTTGGACCCACTCCCTTTGCATTAACTCCTCCTCACCCTTTCTGCTGGGAAGAGCCTTTTTCACTTAGGGTCTATTTTCTGATGACCAGCATTGCTATTTTTCCCCATTTCCTAATTAAACACTCTTAAATAAATAGACAAGATGAAGTTCTTTGCAATGGCAGTTTTCCCTTTAGAGAGAGGACAGGCTTGTCATTCATACCAAGATTCATGAAGTCACGTAGATTTCTACCAGTCTATCCATACCAGGGTGACTTCCACTTGATCATCCCTTTAACCACACACTGCCTCCAATGACTGCTGTGTTGCTTAATGCAAAATATGTTGTAGCTGCCAGTTCTTATGTGAATTTGAGTAGGAAAGCTATAAATTCCAATCGATTCTCTTATGTCAACTTGGCTAATCTGTATTCCTGAGAACCAGGGAATTATTGGAGAAGTAATGACCTAGCTTCTTGCAGCCTGGGTCATCAGTCCTGGTGTTAACCCTGAGGTCCTGGGACCTACACTTTTTTTATGCCAGGGACAGTCATAAATCAATAATTTCCCAAGAAGAGGAGATTGGGTTAAAATAGCTAAACATTTATAAGGCAAGAGCAGAAAAGGGAAAGAAAAGTAAAATTTACCTGCATAAATGCTGTTTTCTGAGTGGGATGGAGCAAGCAGATTCTTAGATTATTTCCTATGTGATCACTTGTAATTATATCAAAACCCACGGCCTCAGGGACAGCCAGAACCACGGAGACCACCCAAATTAAAACAATTTCTACTGCTGTCCATTTTGGAACCCCGATTCCTTTAATCCGACTCCAAGAAGCAACAGCTCGATATCTGAAGAACAAAACAGAATCATTTGCCAAGCTGGCAGAGCCTGGTTTGTATTGAATTACAGTTTACTTTCTAAGTAACGTAGCAACCACCAGGATTCCGGTCAGGATATATGTCGCTTAGATACATGCTCTTACCTGTCAATACTTAGAGCACATAGACTCAGCACAGTGATGCCCACGGAGGCCTTCTGAATGAAAGGCACCAGCTTACACATCTCAACCCCAAAGGGCCAGTCCTTGGCGAGCAGCTGCATCGAGGAGACACAAAGCTCTGTTAGGGAGATGTTCACAGGGTGCTCTTGAACTGTGTGCATTACTTAGTGGAGGTGAATGAGCTTGTGGAGTAAAATAACAAATTCCAGTTCTTATGCTTTTTTTCATGGACTCCTATGAAAACCACCTGCATTTGTTAGATATTTGGGATAAGGGAGTGGGCTGGCAATCATGAAAGGGCAGCCCATTCAGGAGAATTAGCCCCACATGAACAGGAGCTTAGGGTTAAGGTCTCTTCCACTGCAGGGCCAATTGCTTAAGTTCTCCTTACAAAAATGGGAGGCTGCTGTATAGCACCAGGAGCTCAGATTAGTCTGTGATGATCTAGAGGGGTGGCATGGGGGGCAGTGGGAGGGAGGCTCAAGAGAGAGAGGATATATGCATACATATTGCTGACTTACTTCATTGCACAGCAGATGCTAACACAACATTGTAAAACAATTATATTCCAGATTTTTTAAAAAATAATTTTAAATTGAGCCTGTAGTGCTGAAAATGCCTCTCAGACTCTTACGAAGTCTCCAATGCTCAGTTGATGGCCAAATCAAAATAAAGATTAGTCAAAAATAGGCGAGAAGTGCTCCTGGGTTAGACTAGATGACTCCCTGGGCTTCCCTGGTGGCTCAGCTGGTAAAGAATCTGCCTGCAATGTAGGAGACCTGGGTTCTATCCCTGGCTTGGAAAGATCCCCTGGAGAAGAGAGTGGCAACCCACTCCAGTATTCTTGCCTGCAGAGTCCCCATGGACAGAGGAGCCTGGTGGGCTACAGTCCATGGGGTCGCAAAGAGCTGGACCCGACTAAGCGACTAAGCACAGATGACTCCTATGGAGAACAGAGTGTGTGTTCGCGTCCTTACTCTTTACTCTGGTCAACTGCACTGTCAGTCAGCACACTGTCCAGAATGTGTTCAACACAAGGCACGCTTCTTCCTTAAGACTTCATCTGAGTCCTTCCTTCTCCCAGAAGGCTTTCCCCCCACAGATCCGCTTGGCTAAAACCTTCACTTCTTTTAGCTCTTACTCAAGTCTCATCTTTTCAATATGACCACACTGCTAAGGAAATGGTCAGGCCTCCCCATCTCCGTCTTTCTACTCCACTTTCCTTTACACCTACAGCACTTATTAACTCCTATTGTGTATGGTATAGTATACTTGTTTGTTAAGTTTTTGCTGTCTGCAACCCCTAGCTATCAGATAGAATACAACTTCTGCAATTGCCTAGCACAGTTCCTGACACACAGTAGATGCTTAAGTATTTGAGTCCCTAAAATACATAGGCACTGGTTATTCAGTAAGCAAAATGACTTAGTTCTTGCTACTACACATACATTTCTATTTCAAACTAACTATGCAGCCATCTTCTGTTAAACTCATGATTTTCTTTTGTAGGACAACTGGGTATGCCCCACACACAATGTA
Source organism: Oreotragus oreotragus (assembly GCA_006410675.1). Lineage (NCBI taxonomy): Eukaryota > Metazoa > Chordata > Mammalia > Artiodactyla > Bovidae > Oreotragus > Oreotragus oreotragus. The sequence goes on along the minus strand of SJYX01020978.1, from coordinate 550,304 downwards.
AATGAATCACATTAGGTAAACATCTGGGTCAAATGTTACGTGGTTTGAAAAAAAACTGTTTTAAATCTACCTATGTGTGTTTTAATGTTTTAAAGAATAAACTTCCAAAGTTGAAAACTAGTTTGAAACATAATTAAGTCTTTCCATTCTTCTACCTGTAACATTTCTTAGTAGAGTTTGTCATGCTGGGTAACTGTTTGGCAACTAGAATGGCACCCAAAGCTGAAACGTGTATCTCAGTATGAATATGACTCAGAGCTCCAGCATGAGACCAATTTCATTTCTAAGACACACATGAAAAATTACATCAACATGTAGACAAATGTTGGTAAACTTACAGCAAATATGCTTTTTCCAGGGTCGGAAAGCCTGCAAGGCCAGGCAGATCACACAAGAGTGAAGGCAGCCAGGTGCAAGAAAGTCACTGGGGTCAGGAAATAATAGAGGGCATAGGGGTCTGGGGGTAAATCCTGTCTAAAAGGAGCCTGTGCTAATAAACATGATGTGATTGTTGATAAGAAATCCACAATACCAAAATATCTTGATTTTTATCCCCAAATGTTTATATAAATCTTACAATTTACAAAAATTGTCAACTAATTCAAATTTTTGAAAAAACAAAAACACTAACAGATAATATCATCATGTTAACAGAATAATTTTATGTGTCAGACCAGCCTCTAACTTGTGACCTCTGGATTAAAATGGGCCGGCTCATAACTCTGCTTATTCATTTATTCATTCAACAAACATATATTCAATACCTACCATGTGCCAACACCATTTGGAGTATGGGGGTCTGTCAGTGAACAAGGCAAACTCCCTGCTCTCGTGGAGCTTACAGTCTAGTGAGGGAGGCAGAGAAAGAACACCTAAATACTTAACATGGTGTTCACAGGATTTGTGGCAGCTGATGCGAAGAGCTGACTCATTGGAAAAGACCCTGATGCTGGGAAAGATTGAGGGCAGGAAGAGAAGGGGATGACAGAGGATGAGATGGTTGGATGGCATCACTGACTCAATGGACATGAGTTTGGGTAGGCTCTGGGAGTTGGTGATGGACAGGGAGGCCTGGTGTGCTGCAGTTCATGGGGTCACAAAGAGTCAGACATGACTGAGCGACTGAACTGAACTGGGAAATTGTAATGAAATTTGGGGTGCTTTCTTGTTTTAAATATAGTTTTGATGTGGCCCATTTTTAAAGTTTTTATTGAATTTGTTACAATATTGCTTCTGCTTTATGCTTTGATTATTTTGGCCAACCAAGGATTATTTTGGCCCAACCAAGGATCCAACCTGCACCCACTGCATTGGAAGCAAAGTCTTAACCCCTGTATCACCAGTCAGGTCTCTTTCACAAGAGGGAACCTTCAATAGAGATTTGACTAAAATAAAACAGTAAGCCATGGAGACTGTATTTTAGGCAGAGTAAAGAGCAAATACAAAGGTCCTGAGGTCAAAATAAGCCTAATGAGAGGAAGAGATGAAAAGAAGATTCTTAAGGCTGACTGGAGTGGTCCAGACCAGTCTAGATGTAGTTAGAAGGAGGAGTGTGATTTTTTTTTTTAAAGGAAATCCATTGCAATATTTTGAAAATGGAAATGGCATCATCTTATTTATGTTAAAAAAATCACTCTAGGGACTTTCCTGGTGAGCCAGTGGTTAAGATTTCACCTTTCAGTGCAGGAGCTGCAGGTTTGCTTCCTGGTCAGGGAACTGAGATTCCACATGCTTATGGCTAAGAAAACCAGAACATGAATAACAGAAGCAATACTGCAACAACTTCAACAAAGTCCTGAAATAAAATGGTCCGTATTAAAAAAAAAACAAACACCAAAACCCCTCTCATTCTAAAAACATAAAAAGATCACTCTGGATGCTGAAGATAGACTAGAAAGTGGAATGGTAACTATGAATAGACTAGATAGACAATGATAGACTAGAATAGTCAAGAAAAGAAGATTGGATGAGAGATCATGGGTTGAAACTTGTGGTGCCTTGCAACTGAAAGGAATGGATTATAGACAGGATATACTTTGATAACAGAGCTAGCAGGACTTGTTGATGGGTTGGATATAAGACGTGAGGAGCCAGAAAACTCAAAGAAGTTGATCCTATGAATGATGAAGACATTGACAGAAATGTAGAAGACCCAGGATCCGGCAAATCTGAACCAGTGACAAGCTCGAGGTGGTTTAGAAGACTTGCCAGTTATCCTTGCAAACATAATAAAAAGACTCCAACCAGTTGAAAGAATCCTTCCAGACAGTTTGGTATAAACTACTGCATCTAGGTGATAGTCTTTCTAATCATTCTGTCTTTATATCAGAGGCGGAAGAAAAAGGAAAACTAACATTTACAATGGGTTAGGCACTATTCTAAGCCATTTACCTATGGTATATCATTGAATGCCCAAAGCAATCCTATAAGGTAAATTACTATAGTCTGCATTTTAATAGGTTAAAAGACTTAGAGGTACTTAGAAGTTTATTAACTTGCTGTGTTGGTTTTTCAGGGCTCCCCTGATGGCTCAGACAAAGAATCCACCTGTAATGCAGGAGACTTTGGTTCAATCCCTGGATCGGGAAGATCCCTTGGGGAAGGGCATGGAAACCCACTCCAATATTAAACATGCCCACAAATTCTTTGACAGTCCTCCCTTCAAAAGGTGAAGCTCATTTCTCTCCCTTTGAAGCGGCGAAGCGGGGGCAGGGGTGGGGCAGGGAGGCCAGGCTGCTGCCGAGAAGAGGTGGAAACTCAACCCAACAGCCAAACATCTCAATCCAGCAGGTGGTTTTCAGCAGAGTTTGCAGTTTCATTTGTGTTGAATTAAGTGATCATTCGTATGGTTAAATAGGCTTCCCTGGTGGCTCAGCTATAAAGCATCTGCCTGCAATGCGGGAGATCTGGGTTGGATCCCTGGGT
>SJYX01020978.1:528081-544112 GCA_006410675.1 Oreotragus oreotragus | reverse complement strand
TGACTGGTGTGAAGTGGTATCTCATTGTGGTCTTGATTTGCATTTCTCTGATAATGAGTGACGTTGAGCATCTTTTCATGTGTTTGTTAGCCATCCGTATGTCTTCTTTGGAGAAATGTCTATTTAGTTCTTTGGCCCATTTTTTGATTGGGTCGTTTATTTTTCTGGAATTGAGCTGTATAAGTTGCTTGTATATTTTTGAGATTAGTTGTTTGTCAGTTGCTTCATTTGCTATTATTCTCTCCCATTCAGAAGGCTGTCTTTTCACCTTGTCCTTGGTCATTTATGTGAGGCCTCCTACATGGCATTTGTGGTAAAGGACCCACCTGTCATTGCAGGAGACATGATATTGTGGGTTCGATCCCTGGGTCAGGAAGATCCCTTGGAAAGAGGGCATGGCAACCCACTCCAGTATTCTTGCCTGGAGAATCCCATGAACAGAGGAGCCTGGAGGGCTATAGTCCATAGGGTCGCAAAAAGTTGGACATGACTGAAGTGACTTAGCACGCACACACATGCTCACTTAGGTAAGTAATAGATAACTCCCTAGCTATTTTATTCATCTAATGTCCAAAATTTCAGATAATTTCAATTATTTTATTGTCTTGAACAATCTCTAAATATGCAAATGTGAGTATCACAGGGTACAGTCATTAGATGAGTCAAAATGAATGAGTTGTCTGGTCACTGAAGGGAGAGATGTCTGGCCAATGGAAATGAGTTCTGTGTTGAATCCAGGCTCTGTTTTGAGGTTATTATTGCTTTTGGCTCAGACTAGACATTGGATGATTGCTCTTCATACCAGTGGGAGGCCTGCAGTCCAACCTCTGACCCAAGTTATCACAGGGGACAGGGAAACACAAACTGAAAATTGTAGCAATTCTCTTCAAGTTCAACACAGAGATAGTCAGCAACTTAATCACAACTGACAGATTACAATTTTCTAATCTACCCTTCCAAAGGAAAAGAGACTGCCAAAAAACCCTTTATGATTTCAATTCAGACATGAATGCTGCCAGTCCTGAGAGGCCACAGAAGGTGAGGGATTGAGTGCCCATTCCTATTATTTTGTAGTCAGAAGGATGACTTTGGCAACCTCTGATTCTCTCATCAGAAGGCTTTGTGGAGACGCTGAGAAGCCTGATCTCCTGTGACTTAGACCATGCCTACTGCTGATGCTCATCTCTGCCTAAATGGCCTCCCTCCAGAATGTCTTGGCAATTTAGGGCTTGGAGCTTATTAAGAATGCAAAGACATTAATCTCTTGCCCTGAGTGGAGGAAAAGCTGTGAACTTAAAAAAAAAAAAATCAATCTCAACCAAGATGCCACTATAAAATTTGGTGAAAGAATGTTCTTACAGGTTTTCATAATTCTTGGAAATTACTTCACTATTTCTCGACAAAAATAATGACACCCAATGCCTATAATCTGAAGTTCAATGATTCAGTTTTTCCTTTTGGTAGAGGAAACTGATTCTCTTTTATTGCAAGAAGAAGCAAGTCTAACTTTAAACCTAGCAATAACACATTCATATTTCTTATTTGCAGTTTTCGTCATTCAGTTAGATAACTTAAGGGCAAAATCTGAGTACTGAAGACAAATCATGCCTGTAATCAAATCTCTCTGATTGCAAAAAAAAAAAAAAATGTCAGGGATCAATATTGCTTCTAAGTCCCTGCCACATAACTTGAATGTTTGGGGCCTGCTTAAAATTAAGTTTGAATAAATATTACTTACCATTTATCAAATGTGAGCCAGTCAGAAAATATTCCCATTGCTGACACTGGTTTGCAATGGTGACGGCTCATTTGAGAAAGAGCTTTTGTTAGTATTGGTCTTAGGATCAATGTAGTGTCCACTTGACAAATGATAGCCTGTTCTCAGGCTTGCCTCTTTCCCCTAAAGCTTCCACTGCTTTGCTAGCACATTTCTTTTGTATAAATAAACACAAATAAACACTAGACTGAAAACAGTCGTGGTCATACTGACTATAAGGTGTCTACTCAAAGATGCCCATAATTTCATAACTTTATGTTGAAACAGCTGTTTGAGAAAGAAAAAAGGCAACAGAATACTACAAAATTTCATATCATATTGTAGAATTATTTTCATAGTACATAGTTTATACTATGTACTATATACTATTATAGTATATACATATTTTTATATTACATAGTTTAAAAAATTTCTAAAAGGATAAACAGTGTGAATAGAAAATCAATGTCTTTTCTTTCAAGGTATTGCTAAATGAGTCTTACAAAATCTTTCCAGCTGGAGAAATTTATATTTTCCAATTCTTTTTTTAATTAAAAATTACATTCTTGACAAATTAAATGGAGAAAATCCTATTAGTAGATACCATTCTTAATACCCAATGGAATCTAAAGACCCATAGGGTCAGGAAATGCCAAAGTTAACCATCTTGCACTAACAAATGTTCAATTGTCTCATTAACCATAATCACCATTCTCCTTTCTATTTTTCAAAAAAAAATTAACAGGATACACTGAGCTTTAACTGGTTCTTAGTTTCAGAATATTCTGCAACATTTTTAGTGGCTAGCATAGTGCCTGGCACACAGGGACTGCTCATTAAGTGTTGTTGTTCAGCCACTAAGTCGTGTCTGACTCTTTGCGATCCTGTGGACTGCAGCATACCAGGCTTCCCTGTCCTTCACCATCTCCCGGAGTTTGCTCAAACTGACATCCACTGAGTCAGTGAAGCCACCGAACCATCTCATCCTCTGTCGTCCCTTTCTCCTGCCTTCAATCTTTCCCAGCATCAGGGTCCTTTCCAGTGAGTTGGCTCTTAATGATGAATGAATAGTTCATGGATGAGTAAATGAATTTAATTATAAAACAGACATCTTGTATTAAGACTTGTCATGAGCTTTTCAGTTCCCATATTTGAAACAATTCTTCTGAGAATTGAGATGACTGGGCTTACTACTGATTGATTGATTTTGTACTGTCTAGTCCAGGTCCTTCTCTCTACCAGATAGATCAAGTCTTCTTGACATATAAAGCCAGGGCCTCCGGAAATGAGGCGTTGGCTCTTCTCTGGGAGTTCTGCTTGCCAAGCAGACAGGAAAAAGTGGAAAGCAAAATTCCTCCCCTCCCTTCTCTCTCTCCTCAAACGTGTCAGGGAAATGACTGGTATAAAACAGAACCCACTATTTCTCACTATCTCATGGGATTCTATGAGGTGTGTTATTTGTAAACGTGGCGGAGATGAATGCAGAAAAAGCACAGAGATGCTCTCAGGAAGATGGGTGAGCAACGCATTACAAGAGACAACCAGGGTTACTTTGCCAGAGTGCTGTCATTCCATCTGGTGATGAACTGTGAACATTTCTTTCAAATGACTGATATTATAGAAATATTTTTACAGTCAGAGTCAAAAGAAGGAAATAATGGAGTGGCTGTGTTTCACAAGTTTGGGGAAGGGTGTATTCTTCTACTTTTATCTCTGTTTCCTGTGGCAGATAAGAGTTTTTCTGCATTTGAACGGGCGTTTTAATAAGATAAGACACCCTCATTCAAGGATTTCCCATGTCCCATTGATCTCCCTTTCTTTTTTTTCTTTAATGTAAACTGGAGCTGTGACAACCTAGAAGGGTGGGATGGGGAGGGAGGTGGGAGGAAGGTTCAAGAGGAAGGGTACATAGGTATACCGATGAATGATTCATGTTAGTGTTTGGTGGGTACCAACACAATATCGTAAAGCAATTATCCTTCAATTAAAAATAAATAAATTTACTTTAAAAAAGTACAGTGAGAGTTTAAGCTGCTGGTCAAGTGCACAGAAAATATCTTCTTGACTTACATGGTACTTGTGCCCTGAGGACAAATACCAATTTCAAGTTCCATCTTACATCCATTAAAATGAACTTAATCACTTAAAGAATAGGCCGGAGGTGCCGTTTAAATAGACTACTGTATTAACAGCACCCCCTAGACTTGTGTAAGACAGAGACCCTGTCCTAGGACTCTGTTGTATGCACTCCAGCAAAGAAAGGGCTTTCCACTGCTCTGAAAAGATTCCTAGGACTGACTGAAATAGATGAACGACTCCATTAAAATGAGTTAAGTTTCTAGAAACAAAAGCTCTGAGAGCAGCAAAGAGACAGAATAAAAAGATAAAAAATAAATATGTCTTAGGAGTAAATTAATTTTAGCTTAAATATAAATATGTCTTAGGGGTAAATTAACTTCACCTTAAATATATATCCTTTCTCGGGTTAAAATGAAATTTATTTCCACATCTGTAACAGGCCAATAAATAACTGGATGGCTACTCTTCTGTGATCTGAACCTGAAAACTTATCCTCAGTTTGTGCTTAAAAGCTTTCATTGACATGTCACATATGTTGAAAAGATTCAACTAAGAGCATTAAGAAATGCTATTCACAAATCTAGCTTTATGGACAAATTCACTTCTCTGAGCTGAATCTTCTAAGATCACTGTGACACCTAAAGAAACTAAAAAATTATAACCTGATGATCTCATGACTCAGAAAGTAACTCTCAAACTTAATAAATTCAACAAATCTTATCAAGTCATTTCATGTCTTACTTAAACCTAAGTCTATCCAGAGAATGATTTATGGAATAATCTGTGCTTAGAAAACATTTGATTACTATGGAAGTCAAAAGCTCTTTAATATAAATTAAAAACACTGTGTGAGGGGGAAGGAGACATATAGAACCTAACACCCACAGAATTGGGTTACCCCTTTCTGGAAAGTAAAATGAAGCTAAGGAGGAGAGAAGTAGAAACACAAGGGTGAGAAGGCACGAGTATGTCTGGAAAGGAATCTTGGGGACAAAATGCCTCAGTCAACTTTGCTGATATATTTCTTTCTTTTTTTGATGTGGACCATTTTAAAAGTCTTTATTGAATTTGTTACAACATTGCTTCTGTTTTATGTTTTGTTTTTTTGGCTGCAAAGAATGTGAAATCTTAGCTCCCTGACCAGAGATCAAACCCATACCCTCTGCACTAGACGACAAAGTCTTAACCACTGGACCCCCAGGGAAGTCCCTGCTAATAATTTCTGACTCAAGAACAATCCTCATTCTCTCTTTCTTCTACCACCACATTTTGGCCATTTTCTTATTTCTTTACCATTTTCACCGGAGGATCTTTTAGGAAAGACAAATAGTAAATCTCTAAAATAAAAGCACTGGAAAGAGAAGAAAAAAAAAAAGTCTAAAATTAGAGAATTTGCCAGCTAAGGTACATCCATATACCATGCTCAGCTATCTCCCAGACATAACCAACCTCTTCTTAACTTTGCAAAGTCCTCAAAGAAAATGCTTCACATCATAAATTATATCTAGAATTGCATTTCAGCTCAGGCTATATCTGTCAACACCCTTGAAAGCACTTAATCACTTATTAGCATTAGGCATGTTTCTCTAAAGATCATCAACCTTTGCATATTAGCTACACGGTGAAAATCTTACTTGGTTTTCTTTAGAGAACGAAGTCCCTGGCTTCCTGGCTTCGAAACAACAAGGTCTTGGCTGTACCATCCTCTTGTACAACTATGGAAATACCTTCAGTCTTGAACTATTCATTTAAAATGAGCAAAGAAAAAAATGTAAAGCCTTTGATGGATAAGGCTTACCATGTTGAAAAAGACATTGCCTTGACATTTTAAGAGCCTTAGATTTATGGAGTGACCGAGTGACAGATCAAAGGCAAACAGAAGAAGAATCATAGAGTTAACTCTGGGAAACCTTCCATTGTCCATGGCCAAGGGTTTGCCAATCATTTTGTCACAGACATCCATGGCCAAAATGTGAAGCAGTGAATCAGAACTAGGAAGTGTTGAGTTTCTGGGTTATTTGACATATGCTATTCACTTTTCACTTTCATGCACTGGAGAAGGAAATGGCAACCCGCTCCAGTGTTCTTGCCTGGAGAATCCCAGGGACGGGGGAGCCTGATGGGCTGCCATCTATGAGATCGCACAGAATCGGACATGACTGAAGCAACTTAGCACCAGTAATACTGACCTTTTATTCTGCAATGGCCAATAGCCTCACATATATAGAAAAAATAACAAAAATCTCTTCTTTTTCATTTGGACAGTTACAAAAATATGAGTAGAACGTCTGTCAACAAGCATTTGTCTGCAGTTGACTGTTAAAGGCTGTTGGAGTGTTATATTTATTGATTGACTCAAGGTTATTCAAAATGAATAGTCTTACCCTTTATTAATACTATAAAATGTTACTATTTCAAATATGATTAATTGGTGATCCTTAAATTTTTTTTTTTTTGCTTTAAATAAATGAATCTCAGAAGTATCTAGGTTCTGTTCTAGGTACAAAATGCTTCTTCTGCTAACATATCTCTGTGTGTTCAGTTCTGTCTGACTCTTTGCGACCTCATGGACTGTAGCCTGCCAGGTTCTTCTGTACATGGAATTTTCCAGGCAAGAATACTGGCATGGGTTGCCATTTCTACCTCCAGAAGATCTTCCTGATCCAGGGATCAAACTTGTATCTCCTGCATTAGGAGGCAGATTCTTTACTACTAAGCCACTGGTGAACCCTAACATATCTCCAGATATTACTAAAATGTCACTAAAATATCACAGTTACTTAACTGGACATATGAACAGTATTGTTATCTTGGGCAAAATTAGACTCGCCTACTCAATATCAGGGGTTTCCCTGGTGGATCAGCAATAAAGAATTCACCTGCCAATGCAAGACACACTGGTTCAATCCCTGAGTTGGGAAGATCCCCTGGAGAAGGAAATGGCACCCCACTCCAGTATCTTGCCTGGGAAATCTCCTGAAATGAGAAGCCTGGCAGCCTACAGTCCTGGGGGTTGCAAAAGAGTCAGACATGACTCAGCAAATAAACAATGACAACAACAACCTCCATGATACCTTTACTTCTTGTGTTGCTCTATACACATAAACTTCCATTTATTAATCAGAGAAGTATAACTTCAAAAGTTAAATTTGATGGTGCTCTGTTCACTTCTACTTCTAACTATGAAACTAGTTAATCATACACAGACTTGTTAAGTGCTAGAAGCAGTCTAAGATTGAAAAGTGAGAAAGGTGTTTTTGATTGAAATATAGCTTTGATTGTGTCCCAAGCAGGAAAGCTTGACTATCTGACAAAGTCACTAAAAGGTCATTTCACTCAAAACTCATTTGAGGGTTCAGTGAAGCAATTCCCATTTTGACATACCAGTATTTTAATGTTACATGTATTCCACCTGAAGTAGTTAAATGTTAAAGATCAGTAGTAGTTTTTGCCTCTCAGACCTATGAAGGCAGCTTCTTTGCCTCCAACAGTGGCCTCCAAAGTCTTAACAATAAAACCATCTAGAGAAACTCCAAATAGGTCACCAGCTTAATTTTTAGAAAGCTCTCCACTGCCCTAGACATCAGATTATACTTGGATCCTTATCAAAATAATGTCCATGTAGATATCTGTCATCAGTTTATAAGGAGATTTGTTTTCAAAAGCAATTTGTGTGTGTGTGTGAGCTCTGTTGTGCCTAACTCTTTGCAACCCCATGGACTGTAGCCCACTAGGGAAAAAAAGTCCATGGAATTTTCCAGGTAAGAATACTGGAGCGGTTTGCCATTTTCTTCTCCAGGGATCTTCCCGACCTGGGATTGAAACTGCATCTCATACCTTTAGGATCTTTACCAGTAGGGCCACCTGGGACGATACTAAATGCAATTTGCTTACACATAGAGGAAACTATATTTCTATTATTTACTATATTTATGTTAACTATATATATCAACTCAGTTATCCATGTAAATACAGCACAAAGAGAGTGAATTTGTTACAATTTAAAAGTTTGATATTTGCTCAAGCATTTTTAACTTCTTGAGATGTTAAGAGAAGTTGAAGAAATTTTCAATTCAAGGCTTCTAAAAATATCACTGCTAATCCAAATGAAGCAAACCAACATCACATCTGACTCTTTATGACCCATGGACTATATATAGCCTGCCAGGCTCCTTTGTCTATGGAATTCTCCAGGCAAGAATACTGGAGTGGGTGACCATTCCCTTCTCCAGGGGATCTGCCTGACCCAGGGACTGAACTCCTGCATTGCAGGCAGATTCTTGAACCATCTGAGCTACCAGAGCAGCCCTGCTATGTGTATATGTCATGGTAACCATAGAAAGAAAATTTGTAATTGATGCACACAAAAAAGAGAGAAAGGAATCTAAACATAACACTAAAGATAGTAATCAAATCACAAGGGGAGAGAACAAAAGATGAAGAATGAACCAAAAACTACCAAAACAACCAGAAAATAAACAACAAAATTTTAATAAGTACATGTTGTTGCTTTAGCTGCAAAGCTGTGTCTGACTCTTTTGCAGCTCCACGGACTGTAGCCCACCAAACTTCTCTGTCCATGGGATTTCCCAGGCTAGAGTGGGTTGCCATTTCCTTCTCCAGGGGATCTTCCCAACCTAGACCCAGGGATTGAACTGCATCTCCTGCATTGGCAGGAAGATTCTTTACCACTGAGCCACCGAGGAAGCATCAATAAATACATATCTATCAGTAATTGCTTTAAAGGTAAATGGGAAAATACTCCAATCAAATATATGGAGTGCTGATGGATTTTTTAAAAATGTCTATATATGCTGCTTACAAGAGACTAGCTTCATATCCAGAGAAGGCAATGGCAACCCACTCAAGTACTCTTGCCTGGAAAATCCCATGGACGGAGGGGCCTGGTGGGCTTCAGTTCATGGGGTCACAAAGAGTCAGACATGACTGAGTGACTTCACTTTCACTTTTCACTTTCATGCACTGGAGAAGGAAATGGCAACCCACTCCAGTGTTCTTGCCTGGAGAATCCCAGGGACAGAGGAGCTTGGTGAGCTGCCATCTATGGGGTCGCACAGAGTTGGACATGACTGAAGCGACTTAGCAGCAGCAGCAGCAGCAGCAGCTTCATATCTAAAGACACACTGAGACTGAAAGTGAGGGTGTGGAAAAATGTGTTCAGTACAAATGGAAGCAAAAAGAATGCTGCCCAAAAGACCTGTTTGGATTTTGATTGGGGTTGAATGAAATCTGTAGATCAGTTTGGGGAGGATTTTGCACTTTTACAATACTAAAGTTTCTAGTCCACGAATACAGCATATCTTTCATTTATCTTAGGTCTTTTTTGGTTCTCTTTGACTTAATTATTTAATTTCACTATGATATGTCCAAGTTTTTCTTTTGTTTATCCTGCTTGGGATTTATTGGACATCTTAAAATCTGTGAATTGATGTATTTTATAAGTTCTGCAAAATTTTCAGCTGTTATCTGTTCATGTATTTCTTTTATCCCATGCTTTTTCCACTACTCCGATTCTGTGTACACAATTATGTGTACTAATAAAATATCCTCTCTGTTTCTTACTTGCTCTTCTCTGTTTTCTAGTTTTTATCTCCCTTAGCTGCATTCTGGGGAGAATAGTCTCATTTCAATTCTTAATTTGGTTTTTGTAGTTTTGAGTTGGTAAATTTTCAGCTCTGCTTTGTCACTCTTTATTGTTTGCGTATCCTTGCCATATTTTTCAAGCATGCTTAGGATTTCTTTGATCATAATAAGTACAGTACTTCTGTATTTCAGTGTCTATTTCCAATGTCTGGTATTTTTGTAGGACTATTTCTTTTTATCTATTGTTTCTGATAGTTTTTGTTCATGCCATCTTGTTTCCTTCTGTTCCTGGTAGGAAACTGGATAGTGCTCTTAAAAAAAGGTGTTTGTAGAAATAATTTGAGGTCTAGGATGACAGTATATTTCTCAGAAACAGATTTCATTCACTTTTGTCGGATATCCTGGGATGTTACACAGTTTCAGACTTTCTTAATCCACCTTTATGTTCCCTGGTGACTGAAGTCACGCTTAACCATACTTCAGTCCATTTCCGTTCAGTCACTCAGTCCATAGACTGCAGCATGCCAGGCTTCCCTGTCCATCACCAACACCTGGAGCTTGCTCAAATTTATGTCCAAGTCAGTGATGCCATCCAACCATCTCATCCTCTGTTGTGCCCTTCTCCTCCTACCTTCAGTCTTTCACCGAGTCTTTTCCAGTGACTCAGTTCTTCACATCACGTGGCCAAAGTATTGGAGTTTCAGCTTCAGCATCAGTCCTTCCAATGAATATTCAGGACTGAGTTCCTTTAAGGTGGACTAGTTTGATCTCCTTGCAGTCCAAGGGACTCTCAACACTACAGTTCAAAAGCATCAATTCTTCGGCATTCAGCTTTCTTTATAGTCCAACTCTCACATCCATAATGACTACTGGAAAAAAGGAATGGTTACCCACTTCAGTGTTTTTGCCTGGAGAATTCCATGGATGAGCAACTTAGAAGGCTACAATCCATTACATGAGTGAGTGACTAACCATGCTTGTTAGCTTTTAATTCACTTTTTTTCAGGGAGTGAAGCTCTTTGGGATCCCAGACTAAAGTGGTGGAAGGTTTTATCAGGCTTAACACCTGGATGAGCTCTAAGTGTTTACTTTTGTCCCCTGTGTCAAGTAAGAGAACCAAACCTCAGCTTTCAAATGACTTTTTCTATATTAATAAATGTCCTCAGAGTAAAAGTACTTTCCTGCTGGCTCAGTCATAAAGAATCTGCCTGAGTGCTGGAGACTGCCTGCAGTGCAGGAGATGTGGATTCAATCCCTGGGTCAGGAAGATTCCCTGGGTCAGGAAGATCCCCTGGAGAAGGAAATAGTAACCCACTCCAGTATTCTTGCCTGGGAAGTCCAATGGACAGAGGAGCCTGGTGGCTACAGGACATGGGGTCACAAAAGGTGAACATGACTTAGTGACTAAACTACAGCCACCAATATCAGAATAAAAGTTTTCAGTGCTATCTTTACCAGTCTGGACTTTTGCTTTTTTATAGAACTAACCTCATTATCTTATTCTGCAACACGTTTAAGATCCCTTTTCATCCTGCTATTTCAGCGATCCTTTGCCCACCATTCCTTCCTAACTTTCTTACATCATTTGAAGCCATTCAATAGAGACATCCAAGCACCAAGTTCTTACCCCATTCAGAAAACTAATGTTTACTGTCTTTTGTCCTGGAATAGAAATATTTAAGTAAGGACCTGCTTGATCATGGAAAAAGCAAGAGAGTTCCAGAAAAACATCTATTTCTGCTTTATTGACTATGCCAAAGATGGGTAGCCTTTCCCTTCTCCAGGGGATCTTCCCAACCCAGGGATTGAACCGGGGTCTCCTGCATTGCAAGCAGATTCTTTTAACGTCTGAGCCACCAGGGAAGCCCGTATAAAGAGGGCTTCTGATCAGGGCTCTCACCAGGGCTCCTGAGTCAGGGAGGAAATCCTGATGGACAGATGTTGTGGGAGACTCAGCAAATTGAAGCTCTAAAAGGGTTTCAGATAATCATGTGAAATGCTGGAAATAAAAGCTTATTTCTCCATCTCAGCAACACACACTGGGGTTGTCACTGCATTGCATAAGAACATCTAGATGAAAAATGAAATACAAGCATCCAGAGAGGATATTTAAAAATATGTAAGTATATATATATTAATATGTGAATATATTAAATGTTATAAAAATATATAGATAAGTAGAGAGGTGAATATTACTGGTTACAGTACAATGTAACCAAGTAATAAATGTTATTAGAATGTGTATGAGTGTATGTGTGAATAAGAATGGAAACTTTTTTTTTTAGCTTTTGCCATTATAAGCATGACTACAAATAACATCTTTGTATAGCTTTGTAACATCTTACATAAACTCATGATTCAAACTAAGAGTACAACAATAACTTTGAGGGACAGTATAGCAATGTCTATCAAAATTATAAAGGCACATATCCTTTGATTCAATAATTCTAATTCTAGAAATTTATCCTTCAACTATAGTCACAGTTCAGTTCAGTTCAGTCGCTCAGTCGTGTCCGACTCTTTGCGACCCCATGAATCGCAGCACGCCAGGCCTCCCTATCCATCACCATCTCCCGGAGTTCACTCAGACTCACGTCCATCGAGTCCGTGATGCCATCCAGCCATCTCATCCTCGGTCGTCCCCTTCTCCTCCTGCCCCCAATTCCTCCCAGCATACATGCATACAAAGCCATACAAAAAAGTTATTTGTAGTCAAGGTCATAATGGCAAAAGCTAAAAAACAAAACAATTTCCATTCTTATTCACATACACTCTCCACACATTCTAGTAACATTTATTACTTGGTTACTTTGTACCAGGAACTGTGACCAATGATATTAACCTATCTACTTATCTATACATTCTTATAACACTTAATGTATTTACATATGAATATGTATAAACACATATGTGCATGTGTGTGCTCAGTCGCTTCAGCCCTGTCCTACTCTTTGCGACCCCAGGAATGGTAACCTGGCGGGCTCCTCTGTCCATGGGATTTTCCCAGCAAGAATACTGGAGTGGGTTGCCATGCCTTCTTCCAACTGACTCAGGGATCAAACCCACGTCTCCTGTGTCTCCTGCACTGGCAGGAGGATTCTTTATCGCTGAGCCACTGGGGAAGCCCATATACACATACATATATATTTTTAAAGGACCTCTTTGGATGCCCACATTTCATTCTCATCTAGATGCTCTTATGTAATACAAGGACAGCCCCAGTGTGTGTTGCTGAGAAGGAGACATAAGCTTTTATTTCCAGCATGCTTACATGCCTATCTGAAGCCCCTTTCGAGCTTCAGTTTGCTGAGTCTCCCACAACATCTGTCAATCAGGATTTCCTCCCCGACACAGGAGCCCTGGTGAGAGGACTGGCTCTGTCTAGAAGTTTCCAGAGAACAGTTCTTTGAAACAGTTGAGGCAGAAGAGACGCATGCTCTGAGGTTTGTCAGCGCTCACAGCAGCCCCTCCCGGAGAAGTCCCATCCCGTTTCGACAGCTGCATCAAGGAGCATGGCTTTCAGCCAAATCTGTGACAATTTGTGGTTTGTCAACTTTATTGAACTCTAGAAATCCTGAACTCCAGATTAAAGTTACAGATTCATGTTGAAGTTTTCATACCCTGGGTAAACCAATAGATGAGTTGTAGTATTCTATGAACCCTCAGAAATTGTGAATGTCTATTATATTATGTATTAATTATAATGCTCAGATGGTATAGAATCCACCTGCAGTGAGAGAGACACAGGTTGGATCCCTGGGTTGGAAAGATCCCCTGGAGAAGGACAGGGATACCCACTCCAGTATTCTTGTCTGGAGAATTCCATCCTTGTGGGCATGGGGTCACAAAGAGTTGGACAAGACTGAGTGACTAACACTTTTTCTTTCATACATAAATTATCTATTTATATATTAATTTATATAGAATATAACATAGATAATTAAAACTGGATTTTCAAGAGACTAGTAACACCCCACAAAAACAAAACTGGAAACAACTAGAGTACCCCACTTTAGGCTAAATTTAAATGACACTCATAATTCACTTAAGTTCCTTTGTGTAAAGCATAATACTTGACTACTGTGAAATTCTAAATGCATTTTTTTTAAACTTCCTTATATAGTGACACAATTATTTAAAGAAATAAATGGCTTTTAACTAGTTCTGAATTTTATGTTTTTGTAAATAAAGACTTTAAAATAACAAATAGTGATATTACCAATGTTATACATTATAGATCATCTGAGGGGAATTTCAGCAGATAGAAATCTCTAGATGACAAAATTAAAACTGAAAATGCTTCCCAAGTAGACTACTGTGTGGTATTGTATCTCGTAATTGCACCATTATACTCCAATGAGGTCCTAACAATATTCCAGGGTGGAAGAGGTCATGCTGTGAGCAGCTCAATCTGTGCAGGATGGGAGGACCATGGGTTCTAGGGCCAGAAGGCCTGGGTTTAAGCTCCAGTTTCATCACTTTCTAGTGGTGTGACATCATCAAGCAAGTTACTTCTTCATTTCCTGAAAATGCAATTTCCCCATCAAACAGGGGTGATAACAATACTCCCTCCATAGGCTTTCTTGTAATGATCGAAATGAACAAAACCAAGTACACAATGCATAATAAATGGTAACCATTATTATTATATTATGTCTCAAGTGACACATTTATGCATATTATAAACATAAACCAAAGACCACTCTGTAGAGGATTCAGTGATGGCAAACCTAGCAACAGGACCTAATTCTAGGTGATGGATTTGTTCATAGCTAATAAGGATGACTACAGGGCCAGCTTTGTAATGACTCATTAGTTTGTTTATTTCAGAAACACCAACACAGGTTGAACAGACTTAATGGTTTCAGGGAAAATAATGTAACTTCCTAGGGAAATCATAAAAGAACTTGAAAGGGAAGGAAAACGTGTGTGCCCCTTTGGGAACAGGCTTGTCTCTGGCTTATTGAACGTAATCATTTGGCCAGGCAGAGAAAGTAAGATGGTCCTGAAGAGCTGATTTACATCTGATGCCCTCAAACCTATCTTCCCTACAGGATTTCACCTGCCTGCTGACTTAGGAGTTAGGAGGATATCTAAGTGGGCTGGCACCTTCCTTAACAGATCTTTCACAAAATTAGCAAAACTAGATGTAATCTCCCTTTTCGGAAGGATCTTATGATGCTGGGAAAGATTGAGGGCAGGAGGAGAAGGGGTGACAGAGGATGAGATAGTTGGGGAGCATCACTGGCTCAATGGACATGAGTTTGAACAAACTCCAGGAGATGGTAAAGGACAGGGGAGCCTGATGTGCTGCACAGTCCATGGGGTCGCAAAGAGTTGGACACATCTTAGTGAATAAACAACAACAAGAAATCACTTATTTTAAAGTTTTTCACAACACACTGTACTCTGAAGTTTCTTAAGTCAGGTTTGAGGAATGCTTCTGCCACATTAGAACAGTAAGACTTGGTCTGTAGGACTCCTAAAATGGGTTAGTTAGGTTCTAATGGAGATGGGACTGCATATAAGGGACACATGCTTCTCCCAGGAAATCCTCAGAGTTTATCAGAACTGGTAGTCATGCAGGAAGTTAGGGTTTCATCTATTTAACCCTCATTTCTGGGAGTGTTTCTTTGTAGGACCTGGCTCCTAATCTAAATACTATCTTTAAATCTTAAAAATCTCTAGAATTCCTTAATGTATGATTTTTTGGATTAAGATTTCCAGAGAGTCATAAAAGGCAACTTAAAAGCATCCTATCTGGTAACTTCTCCTGTCACAAAGCTTCAAGAATTCCCACAACCTTTTCCTAATCCTACATGCCTTCCCCCTCTGCGCCCCACCCCTTGTACTGAGCCCAAAGCTAGCTTTAGGCAAATCCCCAAAGTACATTCTGAGTCCCTCACACTTTTGGATCTGTGTTTATGGGTGACTTTCTATTGCTGATTATGATGGGGATGCAGAGTTTTACATATTTGCATAGTCCTTTAAAATATTCCATCTCTTTCTCTTAGGCTGTTTTCTCAATGCCACAAAATTCCAGTTGGTGGGTTCCCTGGTGGCTCAGATGGTGAAGCGTCTGTCTTCAATGCGGGAAACTTGGGTTCGATCCCTGGGTCGGGAAGATCCCTTGGAGAAGGAAATGGCAACCCACACCAGTACTCTTGCCTGGAAAATTCCATGGACAGAGGAGCCTTGTAGGCTACAGTTCATGGGGTCACAAAGAGTGGACATGACTGAGAGATTTCATTCACTCAGCAGCTTACTGTAGAGTTAAAGACACTGAGGTCCAGAGATGTTAGGATATGTTCAGAGTTTCAAAGCAATCGAGAGTCAAATCACGTGGGGGTTTGTGTCCTGCCCTAGCTCTTCATGCTCATTTCCTCTGACGGCAGTGGTAATCACACAATGATGTTAGCTACTGAAACTGTGACAGACTGCAGCTGAGTGTTCTTGGTCTTGTCCACAAAGTAACTGATGCGGTGCAGTTCGCACTTTGGAACCTGACAAATTGGGCCTGATTTTCCTCAGTTCCATCACTTATGAGACCTTGAGCATCCTATCATTGATAAAATGGAGTCATATCTACTCA
>SJYX01020978.1:489422-528020 GCA_006410675.1 Oreotragus oreotragus | reverse complement strand
GGGAAGAGGGGGTATAGGGCGGGAGGGTGGAGGTGGGGGAGTCGGGCCGGGGGGATGGCTCTTCATGAGGAACCTCCCTGCAAAGACTTTCCCATCTTCCCGGTCCTGAGGGTGCGCCCTCCCATCGCGATCCTAGCAGGCATCCCTTACCTTGTAGGTATTGATGGGGATATCAATGATAATGTGCAGCAGGTCTCCAAGAGCCAGGCTGGCTATCAAGATATTTGGACCGTTTCGCATGCACTTGTTCTTGTAAATGATTCTCAGCAGCGTGGAGTTTCCGATGATGCCCAGCACGAACACTAGGCAGGACACCACCGTGTTGATGTACTTGAAAGTCTCCTTGATCTCTATGGGTCCATCGCACGGGGGTGGGGTGCGCGGTGGGATTCCCGCCATCCTTCCCCCTCTAGGAATCTGCGGTGTTGCAGACGATCGCGGCTCGCTGGCGTTGGACCTCCCGGGCCAGGAGGTCTCAGTCGGGGTCTCCATAATCTCTCCGGTCCCCAGAAGTGGCTGAGTGGCCCCGGCTGGCGGGAATTCCCTCTCTTCTGCGTGGATCCCTGCCACGCCGCAGGCAAGGATCAGCGCCACCAGGGCGCGTCCGCACAAGCTGGGCAGCGGCTGCATGCTGCTGCCTGCTCCAGAGGGAGGCGGGTGGCCGCTCCTCAGCTTTCTGAGTCTAGAGACCAGCAAGGGAAGAAAGGCAGGACACCCGGGTCAGCGTCCCCAGCCGCGCCCCTGCAAGCCGCTATCCCGGAGCGCAGCAGCGCCCGCACTCTCAAGCGCGCGAAAGTGTTAGTAAGTCGAGCTGGCGCGGGAGTGGGGAACTCTGGCGCATGGGACTCGCCTGCGCCCTAGACGGTCCCTCCAGAGCCAGCTTTCGCTGGTTTTTCCTCCCCTGCGTCCCCTGAGGGGTAAATGACTCGCAGTGGGGCGGGGTATCCTGGAAGGGGTGTGACGGGGAGGAAAGGATGGGTGTCCAATGCAAAGCTTTGAGCTCCTGGTGTGCACACAGGGAGCAGTATTCGTTCCGGTCAAGGGCGCGCGGGGACGGGGGAAATCAAGGCACTTAGAGATCAAGGGCATCGCCAGTCTCTGCATTTGACTCCACAGCAACCCCGGATGCCGCGTGTCTGGACTCCCAGACCCCTTCCTTCCCGGCTGCTTGTGCTCGGGCTCCTTCGGCACCGCTCTCACCCGCCATACACACCCCAGGACTGCGCCTGCTGACTCGGAAAATCTCCCGGACATCTCCACTCGGTCTGATTGGAAGAGTCTCTACCTGGATTAACTCGGAAGTTTCTATCCCCTCCGCGTGACTTCAAATACTCAAGCCCTCTCCTTCACTCCAATCCCATTTTAATCTGTTGTAGCTACAAGTTAAAACACACACACACACACACACACACAACTAAGAAGTAATCCAAACTGAAGCCCCAGGATAAGTTCAATCACCGATTTGATTTAAACACCAAGCAGAACGGTTACCTCTTGGTCCGGACGCACCAGGCAGGGACCTCTTTCCCCCCGCGCGCGGCTGGGTTCCCGGCTGCCCGGGAGCAGAGCGCGCCTCCCTTCAGCAGCAGGAGGGTCTGGCTCTGACGAAACGCCGAGGGAATGCCTGACCGTGTAGCCTCTGCAGTTTGCTCGGAATCCTTGCTGTCCCAAGACAAGTACTTTTATTCATTCGTCCCTTCCCCATCAATCACCACCAGACTCCTCCCGTCCCCAGCGACCGCGCAGCAACCTTTCCCCTGGGGCGACGCCTGGACAGCATCAGTCGGACCCGGCCGCTGCCATACTGGGCAGCCCTCGGCCAGAGATGCGTCCTGAAATGCTGTGGATGTATCATGGCTCAAAGCGTTTCAGATGACGAGCCTCGGCCAAGGGCAAGTTTTTACACAACTCCCGGCCCTGGAGGCTCGAGACTAGAACGTGGCTCTGAATTAAATGTGTTTAATGCCAGCTTCCTAGGTGGTGCTAGTGGTAAAGAACCCACCTGCCAATGCAGGAGACAAGAGACGAGAGTTGCATCCCTGGGTCGGGAAGATTCCCTGGAGGAGGATATATGGTAACTCACCCCAGTATTCTTGCCTGGAGAAGGCCCATGGACAGAGGAGCCTGTCGGGCTACAGTCCATAGGGTTGCACAGAGTCTGAAGTGACTGAGCATAGTCACACGCAAAGTCTGCTAACACTCCCCTGCCCCCAAAAGTTAAACATCCCACGGTGACACCTAAACTTCCATTAGTTGGTCTGGGCTTTAAAAAAAATTTATTTATTTATTTANCTGGGTTCCCGGCTGCCCGGGAGCAGAGCGCGCCTCCCTTCAGCAGCAGGAGGGTCTGGCTCTGACGAAACGCCGAGGGAATGCCTGACCGTGTAGCCTCTGCAGTTTGCTCGGAATCCTTGCTGTCCCAAGACAAGTACTTTTATTCATTCGTCCCTTCCCCATCAATCACCACCAGACTCCTCCCGTCCCCAGCGACCGCGCAGCAACCTTTCCCCTGGGGCGACGCCTGGACAGCATCAGTCGGACCCGGCCGCTGCCATACTGGGCAGCCCTCGGCCAGAGATGCGTCCTGAAATGCTGTGGATGTATCATGGCTCAAAGCGTTTCAGATGACGAGCCTCGGCCAAGGGCAAGTTTTTACACAACTCCCGGCCCTGGAGGCTCGAGACTAGAACGTGGCTCTGAATTAAATGTGTTTAATGCCAGCTTCCTAGGTGGTGCTAGTGGTAAAGAACCCACCTGCCAATGCAGGAGACAAGAGACGAGAGTTGCATCCCTGGGTCGGGAAGATTCCCTGGAGGAGGATATATGGTAACTCACCCCAGTATTCTTGCCTGGAGAAGGCCCATGGACAGAGGAGCCTGTCGGGCTACAGTCCATAGGGTTGCACAGAGTCTGAAGTGACTGAGCATAGTCACACGCAAAGTCTGCTAACACTCCCCTGCCCCCAAAAGTTAAACATCCCACGGTGACACCTAAACTTCCATTAGTTGGTCTGGGCTTTAAAAAAAATTTATTTATTTATTTAGTCGTTGTTGTTGTTTTGAGTTTTCCTTTATTTTCTTTTTTTTGGAGGCTAATTACTGTACAACATTGTATTTGTTTTGCCATACATCAACATGAATCTGCCATGGGTGTACACGTGTTCCCCATCCTGAACCCCCCTCCCATCTCCCTCCCTGTACCATCCCTCTGGGTCATCCTAGGGCACCAGCCCCAACCATCCTGTATCCTGTATTGAACCTGGACTGGCGATTTGTTTCTTATATGATATTATGCATGTTTCAATGCCATTCTCCCAAATCATCCCACCCTCTCCCTCTCCCACAGAGTCCAAAAGACTGTTCTATACATCTGTGTCTCTTTTGTTCTCTCGCATACAGGGTTATCGCTACCGTCTTTCTAAATTCCATATATATGCGTTAGTCTACTGTATTGGTGTTTTTCTTTCTGGCTTACTTCACTCCGTGTAATAGGCTCCAGTTTCATCTATTTCGTTAGAACTGATTCAAATGTATTCTTTTTAATGGCTTAGTAATACTCCATTGTGTATATGTACCACAGCTTTCTTATCCATTCATCTGCTGATGGACATCTAGGTTGCTTCCATGGCCTGGCTATATAAACAGTGCTGCGATGAACATTGGGGTACATGTGTCTCTTTCAATTCTGGTTTCCTTGGTTTGCATGCCCAGTAGTGGGATTGCTGGGCCATAAGGCAGTTCTATTTCTAGTTTTTTAAGGAATCTCCACTCTGTTCACCATAGTGGCTGTACTAGTTTGCATTCCCACCAACAGTGTAAGAGGGTTCCCTTTTCTCCACACCCTCTCCAGCATTCATTGCTTGTAGACTTATTTATTTATTTTAATTGGAGGACGATTACTTTACAATATTGTGATGATTTTTGCCATATATCAATATGAATCAGCCATAAGCATATATGTCTCACCTCCATCCTGAACCCCCACCCCTACCTCCCTTCTCACCCTATTCTGCCTTTGGGTGCCCTGCGTCATACATCAAACTCCCTGCTGCTGCTGCTGCTAAGTCACTTCAGTCGTGTTCGACTCTGTGCAACCCTATGGACAGCAAGCAGCCCACCAGGCTCCTCTGTCCACGGAATTCTTCAGGCAAGAACATTGGAGTGGGTTGCCATTTCCTTCTCCAACATCAAACTCCCGCTGACTATTTTACGTATGGTAATGTATATGTTTCAATGCTATTTTCTCAGGTCATCCCTTCCTCTTCTCCCACTGAGTCCAAATGTTTTCCTGTTAACTGTCAAGTCTGCACTGGCCCCCACCAGCATGGAAGAGTTTGATCCTTTCTTCTTCAGCCTCATCACTGCCCTTAGAGAGAGAATTAAAATTCCTCCCTCATTCTCTCTAGCGATGGCTCTTCTCTCTTCCTGCTATGTCTTAAAGTGCTACTGTCAGCCTATCTCCAGATTTTATTACAGTCAGAACCTGATACCTATTGGGGGCATGAAAATAATCAGAGAGCTAACATTCAGATTTAGGATATTTATCAGCAGAGCCATAAAGTGAATTCTTCCTATCCATTCTTGAACTCAATTTTAAGAGATGGAAAGAAATAATACTGGCTGAGAACTTTGGCCAGTTTTAGCTAGATTGTATACAACAGAAGTCAGAAATTCAGGCTATACAGTGTATACTGTCTGCTGTCCTCCAGTCAGCTAAGTCCCTGTTGGATCTGTGAAATTTAAGAACCAGGAGGAGCCACTCCTTGCAGCTCCCAAGATTCTGGTGGGACCAGAATCTTGGATTTTGGGGATTCAATACAAAGTTTTCTGGAAAAATCTAAGTAAGAAGTCAATTTCTATTTTAAAAGGTGAACTTTAAGTGTGAAATATGGTCTAAAGAACATGATTAAGAAGTAATGCTAAAGGAATGAGAAATATGGTCGAGAATTGTGAGTACTAATTCCAGATCTGGCTATTTTGAGCCCAGTACTCATCCTTCCTGTCTTGGTAAAAAACAAAGTCAACATTCAGTTGCTTCAAAACTGAGTCAAATGACAATACTGAGTGTTATGTGAATGAGAAATTAAATGGATGCATTTGGAGTATACTGTGCTCAGTTCTGGACCTGTCCTTCTCCCCTATGGCAGGCACATAGACTCCTACAGAAGGGGTTACTTTCTTTTCCCCGCTAG
The DNA here is from genome assembly GCA_006410675.1 of Oreotragus oreotragus. Classification (NCBI taxonomy): domain Eukaryota; kingdom Metazoa; phylum Chordata; class Mammalia; order Artiodactyla; family Bovidae; genus Oreotragus; species Oreotragus oreotragus. The sequence goes on along the minus strand of SJYX01020978.1, from coordinate 522,829 downwards.
TCAGTCCCCCACCTTCACTGCCATCTACAGTCATGTTTGTACCACCCAGTCCTGGATGTCTATTCTAAGCCTCACCAAGATCTCACTCTCCTTTTTTTCTCTTAGCACTATAAGACTGTTAAATACAACTAAGCACTTGATCACATTGAGGCTTTCATGGCTCAAGGTTGATTTCATGTGTATTCACTTCTTTTTCAGAACAGGGACAGAATAATAGGTTCTTTCTGAACCACCACAATAAGCCTGCCACAAGCTGAGCTCCAGAAATAATTTTTATAGATGTGATAATTACATTTTAAATTATTTAATGAATTATATTTTAACAATTATAGTCATAAGCCTCAGGGCCAAAGCCAAAAATTAAGGTAAATATACACATTCCTCACTTGAAACTTAAAATACAATATTGGCTACCTACTTCAGGACCAGGTAACCTGGGATTCCCTGGTGGCTCAGATGGTAAACAGTGTGTCTGCAATGCAGGAGACCTGGGTTTGGTCCCTGGGTTGGGAAGATACCCTTGAGAAGGAAATGGTAACCCACGGACTGAGGAGCCTTGTGGGCTACACTCCATGGGGTCACAAAGAGTCGGAAATGACTGAGTGACTAATACACATACAGTACAGAAAGAGGAACTAAAAAGCTTTTTGATGAAAGTGACAGAGGAGAGTGAAAAAGTTGGCTTAAAGCTCAACATTCAGAAAACGAAGATCATGGCATCTGGTTCCATCACTCCATGGGACATAGATGGGGAAACAGTGGAAACAGTGTCAGACTTTATTTTGGGGGGCCCCAAAATCACTGCAGATGTTGACTGCAGCCATGAAATTAAAAGACGCTTACTCCTTGGAAGGAAAGTTATGACCAACCTAGATAGCATATTCAAAAGCAGAGACACTACTTTGCCAACAAAGGTCCATCTAGTCAAGGCTATGGTTTTTCCAGTGATCATGTATGGATGTGAGAGTTAGACTGTGAAGAAAGCTGAGCGCCGAAGAATTGATGCTTTTGAACTGTGGTGTTGGAGAAGACTCTTGAGAGTCCCTTGGACGGCAATCCAACCGGTCCATTCTAAAGGAGATCAGTCCTGGGTGTTCACTGGAAGGACTGATGCTGAAGCTGAAACTCCAATACTTTGGCCACCTCATGCAAAGAGGTAACTCATTGGAAAAGACTCTAATGCTGGGAGGGATTGGAGGCAGGAGGAGAAGGGGACAAGAGAGGATGAGATGGCTAGATGGCATCACCGACTCGATGGACATGAGTCTAAGTGAACTCCGGGACTTGGTGATGGACAGGGAGGCCTGGCGTGCTGCAGTTCATGGGGTCACAAAGAGTCGGAGACGACTGAGCGACTGAACTGAACTGAACTGAATTCTTCATGAGATAAGGACCCTTGAGATAAATACGTCTGCCCTGGGACATAGCACCTTGGAAGGAGCTCTCCTTTAAGGCCCATGGGTGGGTGTGTGTGTGGTCGCCTGGANGGACAGGGAGGCCTGGCATGCTGCGATTCATGGGTTCGCAAAGAGTGGGACACGACTGAGCGACTGAACTGAAACTGAACTACAGGATGTACTAGGCACCTTATCCACAGGATCTTATACTCCCTCATCGTAGTCTTTGTGTTAGGAATTGTTTTTCATGATTTTATAGGTAGGGCAATTGAGCTATAGAAATTCGTGTAAGATCATGTGGTTGGTTAGTTGTTGGGATTATGATTTCAATCTAGGATTCAAATCTGAGTCTATCTGGTTATACAGACCGGTCTTTCGACTAACTCCATAGGGTCTACACATATTTTTTGTTTTATTAATTTGGGAAAGCAGTATTCTAGACATCAGATTATTGAATTGAAGTTTAACCTTCAGTTGAGTGAAAATGGTAAAGGTAATGATGTGAAAGTTTTCTAACTTGCTCCTCTTGAATGACCCTAATCAAGTCACAAGAAACTGAGTCTCATTTTCCTCTTTTGTAAAACAGAGGGAAAGGACCAGATGATTTTTCAAGCTGTCTCACTTTAACCCATCAGTTTGACAGATAAGTTAACTGATCCTATAAGTGTGTGAGTGTGTGTGAGTGTGTATGCGGGTGTGCTCAGTGACCTGAAAATCAGAAAAGTGAGGAGAGATCTTATGCCAGACCTTAATTTTCTTCTTTGTACTTTCTCTGTTACTCATACCTTGGGCATTACTACTACAGATACAAGGGTTTTTTTTTCACCGAATGACTTAAAAACCTTTGTTGATAAACGTTATTTACAAATTCACCAGCAGTTAAAGTGTTGTGTAAACACTTTTCAGTTGTAAATAGGAGAAAAAAGTTGGACCACGTTTTAATAATTCTTTCTTGAACACTTTTGGGTTTGAACTAATTCCGCTGTTAGCATTTATGAAGGGAATTTCTTTTTTTGACTTCGTAAATATAGACTCTTTTACAAAGTTGCTTTTATGAAAACACTTTTTGAAGTGCCCTAGGAAGTACTTCAAAATCCTAGATTGGCTAAAGTCACCAGAGAGAAAGGGTGGTGAAGAACAATGTCCCACAATCCCTTTCAAATGCTTTAACTAGAAAGTCTTGAAGACATGGTTGAATGCATTCCAGAATTCATTTCTCAAAGATGTTTGAGAAACAGGGAGCTCACTCAAAGCAAGCCTTTTCCCCTGGTAAGAGAACAAAGAAAAAAAAAATCCCTTACAATCACAAGAAAAAGCTAATGCTTTCGTGTGATCCCCTTGCTATGAATGTACCTTTCGAAATCTACCTGCCATTCTTGAAACCATCAGTGCTGGGGAACACAGTGTATGAAAAACACAGAAAGAGTTGGTTCAGCTGCTCTCCACACATCTCCCCTAGGAACAGATCTGATGATCAAATAGAGGTTGAAGTAAGAGCAAATAGAAGATTTAAAGTGACTGTACAAACCAACAGCAAACAGCCTGAGCCTTTCTATTTTTGGATTTTTCTTATACATGAAGTGACTATAGCTATTTGGGCCTTATGGCTAAGGATGTCTTTTTAAGGCTTTCAAAGTGAAAGTATAATTTACATATAGCTAAATGGACAGGCTTCCCTGGTGGCTCAGTGGTAAAAGAATCCGCCTGCCAATGCAGGAGACATGGATTTGATCCCTGGGTGAGGAAGATCCCCTGGGGGAGGAAATGGCAACCCACTCCAGTATTCTTGCCAAGAAAACCCACGGATAGAGGAGCCCGGAGGACTATAGTCCATGTGGTTGCAAAGAGTCAGACATGACTTAGTGACTAGACAAGCACAGTTTTCACTCTTGGAAGACTTTTGACAAATGCATGCTTCCTGTGACCCATACTTACCAGCGGGTTTTGAAAATGCATTTATTCTTCTTTTAAAGTAGCAACATTTGGATATTTTGGATCTGGATACTATTCCTATGAAATTTTTTATTTAGACATCATTTCTACTCTAGTATCTTATTTTATACATGTTATCAGTTTCTATGATTGAAACATGATTCATTAGAGGTACGCTTATAATTTACAGAATCTAAAGTTTGAAACTATATTGATAATTGCTTGACAATACCCCTAAAGTCACGAAAGTCTGATAGGCTTTTAGTAACTAGAAATAAGACATAACTAGTTATCTGCTTAGAGGACATATGAAAAATAGCAAGGCCACACTTCTTTTATTTCCTGAGAAAAACAGCATAGTTCAAATACCTCCGGCTAAAGTCTAATTAAAGGACTTAATTAAAGGATTTACTCTCTTGCTTATGGCTTAAGCAATTTTTATATTTTTTTCTTTGATGTACTTTTTGGACACCAGTGTCAGTAAAAGAAAAAAAAGAGTATAAGCTGGTTTACAAAATCCTTAAAACTGTTCACAAGAACTACTTGGCACAACTTAAAAATGTATTCGAAATCCCTTCTAAGCAAGCAGTCCGACCTGGGCTCTCTTGGTTTGCCAGATCACACTTAGCATTTACGGTAATTATTCTTAGTTCATTCAATCATGGACAAAACACTCCTGTTTCTTGATATTAGAATAATCCCGTCATATGCCAAGAACTCCTTTTGGGGGCTGTTATTTCATAGGATATAATTTATGATGAATTTATAGATCATTTCCTCTATTTTCTTTAATTTTCACTTTTCCTCATTACCATTCTTTTAGTATCCCCAAAAGAATGTTCAAAAAGATATTAGTCCAAGGAATTTAGAAAGAAAGGAGAGAGTGAAACATGGGGATTTAACAATTCACTCTTGAATAAAGGAGAATTGCTATTTTCTTAAAGAAAGGAGTTCTTTGCAGTACAAAATAGAATGTGCTAGGAGACAAGAAAAAGAATTTCCATAGCAAGCTTTAAAAAAAATTGTGTTTGACCAATGAGGTATTTTTATTTCACTTTTGCTAATAATTAAAGCCTGCATTTTAATGAAAATATTTTCAATCAAATTCTGCTGACATTTTTAAAAAGTTTCCTATCTGTTGAGCTCTATTAGTGGAAGAATAGAAAAGTCTGAACTACAAATGTAAAGGGAAACTGAATTTCCTGAAAATTCATTTACTTTACATAAGAAGAAAAATTTGATCTCCAGTCCAAACTAAAATAAATAGCTCAGAATTATGACACCTTTATTAAGGTGAGGCATTATCAGGGGTTTTCAAAACTGTGCCTGATTTCATAAGGCTCTTTTGATCAATGGCTCAGTGGTAAAGAATCTGTCTGCAAGGTAGGAGACACAGGTTCAGTTCCTGGGTTGGGAAGATCCTCTGGAGAAGGAAATAACAACCCCCTCTAGTATTCTTGCTGGGAAATCCCATGGACAGAGGAGCCTGGTAGGCTATAGTCCATGGGGTCACAAAGACATGACTTAGCGACTAAACCATGATAACAATGACTTAGAGATGGATGAGCAAAGAATTGCCTCTTCTGTTTCAGGCCTTCTAGGAGGAACAGTTATTGCTACCTATGGAAACAGGGATTCTGAAGTAGTTTATCAGCTATTAATTATTGACATTGCCCACATGCTCCCATAGGAAATGCACAGAAGACATCCTTCAGGGGCTGCTGGTCATTTGAGGGGCCGCTGCAGAGGCAGTGGGTACCGAGCAGTTAGGTAGGGAGGCAGACAGGATATAGCAACAGGGAATCTGGCAAGTGGTTCCTCCTTTGAAAATCTATATTGCTTATTTTTTTATTGTGATAAAAAACGCATAACATGAAATTTACCATCTTAATCATTTGTAAGTGTACAGTTCACCTGTGCTGGGAATTGTTACAGGTCTCCAGTTTTCATCTTGCAAAACTGAAACCTCTGTATCTTTTCCCTTACCTCCCAGGCCCTGGTAGCAACCATTCTAATGTTTCTATGAATTTGAGAACTTTAGATACTCTTGTAATTGTCTTTTGGTGACTGGCTCATTTCACTTAGCATAATCCTCAGCTTTATCTGAGGATTATTTATCGTAGATAAATCCTTAGCTATATCTATGTTGTAGCAGGTGACAGGACTTCCTCTCCTTTTAAGGCCCAATAACATTCCTTAATAATCCATCGTATGTTTAAAACCACATTTTGTGTAACCATTCTCCTGTCCATGGACATTGGGTCGCTTCCACCTTTTGGCTATTGTGAGTAATATGGCAGTGAAGATGTGATATGAACACAAGCCTCCAGAATTCATATGTTGAAATCTAATCCTGTGATGGCAAGCAGGAAATCACCGGCTGGCACTGGTGATCAGAACAACTTGGGCCAAAACTGATGAGAAGGAACAACATGCTGGACTTCTAACAAAATTTTCCTGAGGGTCAGAGCCCCTGGTGTCCTGTATGTGGGCTGCAGGCATACAACCTGAAGCTGAGTTTTAGTCCATGTGAAAGCTTGTTTATTTCCCATCCTTACTCTTAAGAGGCGACAGCTCTGAGTGCAACCCCAGATGGGCGATGGGGGCCCCCACTCAGGGTGTGTCCTGGACTCCAGCTTTCATCCTCCTAGCTCTGCAAGGCTGGGAAGAAGCTGCCTCTTGCCACAGCTGAACTGATCAATGCCTGGGAGTGGCAAAAGCAGTATCAAAAATGACAGGCTTACTTCTCCGGTTTTACCGTTTCTCTGAAAACTTGGCCTATTAATTCATTACCTTGCTAAATCTTTGGCTGCAAGCAATACACATACACGCACAGTATATATAAGATTAATACATATTTTTTCTCATCTTCATGAAAAAGGTTGTCCTTTTTTTCATTATGGTTTATCACAGGATATTGAATATAGTTCCCTGTGTTGTACAGTAGGACCTTGCTGTTTGTTGATCCTATATGTTAATATAATAGTTTGTATCTGCTCATCCCAAACTCCCAGCCCTTCCCTCCCCCACCCCTTCCCCTTTGGCAACCACAGATCTGTTCTCTGTATCTGTAAATCTGTGTTTGTTTCATAGATACGTGCATTTGTGTCAAATGTTAGATTCTACATATAAATGATATAATGTTATTTTTTTTTTCTCTCTAACTTTGCTTAGTAGGATAATCTCTAGGTCCGTCCATGTTGCTGCAAATGGCATTATTTCATTCATAAGAAAGATTGTTCTTAATTGCCTAATACTCTGTTCATGGTCATAGAAGTCAGAGATTCAAAGATTACTGTGTGAGCACTGAGCCTTCACATCCTTGATCTGGGAGCCTCAGTAAGTTCAGAGATTCTCAAGTTGAGGTAGGTTGAGGGCTGGACTCTAGAACTGTACTGTTGCATTCAGAACTTGCTCTCTGAATTTAAGTAGGAATTGGACAGGCCTGAAATTGTACAAGAAGGATATTAACAGACCCATCTGGGGAAATGTGAGGACTGGGGAAGTCTGTGTCTAGAAACCAGGTCAAGGGTTAACAAGGGTGGGTGTACTCAAGACAAATTTAAGACAAATTTCCCCTTTTTGACAATTTGGTAAAAGACCAGCTGTGGAGTTTAGGTGAAATAGACAATCAGGAACTTCATAGAAATGTTTTCATGATATTGTTCCCATTTCAAGGTAGTTGAAAAAGTAGGTGAATGATCATCATCACTGCAGTGTTTTAAATAAAATTTATCCTGAGTAAGAGCTTTAACATCTTTAGACTTTCACAGCTGCTTTTCTTCTACTTTTATCCATCCATCCATTCATCTATCTAGATATTCACAGTAAATAATCCATATCTTGTGAGGGAGTCAAGAATTTGTAGAAAAAAGTATATTTGACCTTTAATATGCAAGCAAGAAGACAAGCAATTAATCTTTTATTTTATAATCATTTGGGCAGTAAATATTATGTATACATATATGTGTAGGTTTATTATAATATTATATATGACTATAACTGTTTTGCCAAAAGTTTTACTTTCATTTTAGGTTGGAAGGAAATTTGTTAACAAAAGAAATCTCTTGTTACTCACAAATACACAATTTAAATTTTTTATAGAAAATTATTTGACAATTTCAATGTACAGTCATTTAAAAGATGTAGAAACAATAGAGAGAACAGTGTATACATCACCAAATTGGGCCAATAATCTACATCCACACTTGAACAGCACTGGTAAGTCCCTTGTTAATAGCAACCTGGAGTCTCAGTTGTGAAAGGGTTCCAGGTGGTGCATCTACCTTACAGGTAAGCCTTCTGATGGCAGTATGGGGGGCTCCTGTTTATAATCCCAGGCTGCAAACTGATACCATCATCATCAGTTTGTGTGCAAAAATGCAGCTCTGTTTTAACTTTTGCAATGCTTTTACAATGCTGTTACAGTTTGTTTCACCGTGTGAGTCATTAAGACCTCTTAGACCCTGGGAGGCTGGCCTGGTCCTCAGGGGCTTAAAAGAGATTCCAAAACCCACTCCCTTTCTTATCTAAAGTGTTGTCTGACTTGCTTGCTTGCAGGCAGGCACGGAATCCAGGCAGAGTCCAGGTCAGTCAGGAACAAGTCAGAGGCCTGCTTTCTTCCTTCTGAAGCCTGAATAAGACTCTCCATTTTAATTTTCATGACAATAGTAAATCATCATATTTTTAAAAATGTAATGTTAACCACTGTCTTATATCAAGAACCAAGTGACCTGATCTTTGGTGGTCCTCTTTTACCACCAAGAAATATTCTGAGGAATGTTTCATCCCTTTTGCTTACCACAGGGTGGTTCTGTGCTGGTATTGTTACCAAATATTTTATATATTTTTTTCATGACAGTGTTTTTTGGTATAAAATTAGCTAGAGTACAAGATATTTGAAGGAGATTTGTTTCCAAAAGGAATGTTTTTTCCGGAAAAAGTTTACCACTGGAGGCATCAACAGTGTGTTTGGCTGAAAAGTAGCTCTAAAAACACATATTTAAGTTATTCCATCTGAAATATATAAATGAAAATGGCTTTGCCTGGGATAAAAAAAAGTGGCCCTTTCCCCTTGGATTTCCAGACATAATACAGCTTCTTGGAAATCAAGAGAAGATCGAGTCAGGGAACAATGTGATCCTTACCTTTAGGGAAAAGTTGTATTTGCTTGAGGGATGATGGTAAAATGTCATGGTCTTGGTAATGTTTTCACCAATTATTTAAGAAGAATTTCCTAAGTATTTCTTAAAATATTTCTAATGCGTAATTTAGTAACAATCATTGTCCAATCTCCAATTGTTAAAATAATTTCTCTAAGTATCAAATTTACTTAGAGCTCAAGCTGTCAGCAGAAGAACGAAAGCAATATGACTGAAGCATTTTCAGTTGTATTCAGACTTGTATCAGGTTGAAAGTTTAGGTGCAGACAGTGATGAGGGTCAAAAGGTGAGTGATTCATTTCCTGTACTTGTCAGGATGCTGCTTGTTACAACACATTTCTGGAAGTGACTGACAGTGGAAATAATCATGTGAAGGGATTGTTTGTTTTGCCTGAGCAAGTGTAATGTGGGCCTAGTACCAGGAATTGTTTTGGTTATTAGAAATTCTCAGAGTATATGAGTGAGAAGACCAAAATATGCAGGATTCTGTCTTCCTAAATAGTTACTAACATATAAGGGGAAAGGGTACGATAAATACCTAAGATCTGGTCATACAAACTGTACCTTTCATCTACATGTATGTGTGACTCTTCTTTGATACTTAGTGATGTATACTGGCTTCAGCTTAGTCTTATAACACAGCCTCTGTTTTCTTTGGTTGTTATTTTTAGTTACGCAGTTGTGTCTGACTCTTTTGCAACCCCATGGACTGTAGCCTGCCAGTGTCTTCTGTCCATGGGATTTCCCAGGCAAGAATACTGGAATGGGTTACCATTTCCTTCTCCAGGAGAATCTTCCCAACTAGGAATTGAACCCATGTCTTCTGCATTGCAAGTGGATTCTTTACCACTGAGCCACTGGGGCAGCCCATCTGCTCTCTTTAGATGGCCTTTATTTTTTAAAAAGTACACTAGAAGACTTCCTCTTCTGTGGCTTATTTGCTATTATTTTTAGCTAAGATCTATCTTTTTTGAAACAATGAAATATCAACTATCTTCTTTCTTATATGAATTAGATGTTTCTATCTGAGGCTGCTTAGTTGCTTCAGTTGTGTCCAATTCTGTGTGACCCCATAGACTGTAGCTTACTAGGCTCCTCTGTGCATGGGATTCTCCAGGCAAGAATACTTACCTGGAATATATATACCCAGAACTGAAATCGCTGGATCATATGGTAGCTCTATTTTTAGCTTTCTGAGGAACTTCTATGCTGTTTTTAATAGTGGTTGCACGAATATGTGCATTTCTTTTACTAAATATAATAAGTATGCTGTGCTGTGCTTAGCTGCTCAATCGTGCCTGACTCTCTACAACCCCGTGGACTGTAACCCACCAGGCTCCCCTGTCCATGGAATTCTCCAGGCTAGAATACTGGAGTGGGTTGCCATGCCCTTTTCCAGGAGATCTTCTCGAACCAGAAATCAAACCCAGGTCTCTTGCATTGCAGGCAGGATTTTTTACTGCTGAGCCACCAGGGAAGACCCTAGATAATTCTTAAGGACCTGAAAATAGATCTGTACATGGCAGGTAGACTTTCTGATGCTTTATTTATTTGGCTGTGCCAAGTCTTAATTGCAGTCTGTGGGATCTAATTCCCTGACCAGGGATCAAACTGGGCCTGCCCGCATTGACGGCATGGAATCTTAGCCACTGGACTATCAGGGAAGCCCCTCCAATACTTCCTTGATACCAATCTTCCTTTTAAACCTCTGGACTAGAAAAAGGAGAGGCTTATGCCTCTTACAAAAGAGATGGTCTGAAAAGCAGATAAGAGCATGGGCCTTGGTTACTCTGAAACCTGGTTATTTATTCAGCTGAGAACACGTAAGTGAATCATTTTACCCCCATGTATCTCCTGAGTAAAAAGGGAGTAAGAATAGTGACTCCATTGTAAAATTTAAGTTCTACAGTTTGTAAAGCATTTAGAATAGAGCCTGGTCTTCCTTGGTAGTCCAGTAGTTAAAGACTCCACACTCCCAATGCAAGGGGCCCAGGTTCCATCCCTGGCTGGGGAAAGATCCTGCATGCTGGCCAGTGTGGCAAAAAACAAAACAAAACAAAACAAAACAAAACAAAACAAACTTCTAAAAAGAATAGTACTTTGGATAGAGTGACCATCTAGAAATGTCAGAGATCATTTTTATTAATAATACATTTTCTGTTTGAGGGTAAATATTAGGGTGGGGACACTGCATGATGGAGTCTTTCGGATGAGGGCTTGTTTCTAATAGAATTGATGTATATTATGATTGATTGATAGATAGCTGAGTTTATGCCATCACTGTTTGTTGTACTGGATTGCTTTCTTCTGATAATCAATTATATGATGACCAGAAATGAGCAAGACTGACCATCTCGGTGACAGTTTCATTGGTCTTCAAGTACATAGCCATTGCCTTTATGACCACTGGAAAGCCAGTCAAGAAAACTGAAAAGCATGAGAATTAGTTATACAGACAGTCGATTTTTCATCATTTATAAAGTTAGAGCTGCATAGATTCAAATGCCTTATTTATTTCAGTAAGTTCTTAAAATGTACTTTCATGTGAGAAGTATACTCCAGTAAGTTACTTTTGGAGAAGACTCTATAAATAACTGGTTCATGGTGGTGTCAGTTCTAATTTTTATTTCAAAATACATTAATATTTTATATTTAATATTATTAAAAATCTGCAACATGGCACCACAAATTAGCATAAATGATTTCTTCACTCTTTGGATGCTTGTGCTCTGGGATACAATAGCACTGTGATGGACATGAACCATCCATCTGTGCAGATCTGAGACCAAAGTCATGTCAGAAATTTTGATAGTTTGTAACATACTAACTTTTCAAAAGTACATACAGAAAGCTACTGAGAGAAGTCCAGCTTGTTTTGATACATCTGTTATGTGCCAAAATAGAACTTTCAGCAGTTCTGAGATGTTTGCAGAAATAATGAGACTTGGCTAAACCCTTGCAGTGCCTAAAGTGTAGTCTTTGAGGAGTTTAACATGCACAGCTGGGTCTTGTTATTGGTGCCAGTGGAATCTGGAGCACTATCTATTTTATGACATTTCTACACCTATTTTTACCTTATAAGGTAGAGCCCCAAACTCTAAGTGTGTATTATACACAGGCCTATATTTAGCAGCAAAATACCAATTTTTGCAAGCCAAAGAGAAATAGAAATTCAGTTTCCAGATGCTGTTTTTGAAAAGCAGCATCTAAATCGTTGCTGCCCTATGTCACGAGGTTGTTGACTAAGATAATTTCAGCCTGTTTTCTTAAAGCCATTGTACAAAGCAAATTTCTGTTTTTTAATATAATATATAAAATATTTACATGGATAGTTGAAACTAAAATAAAATGAAACTTCAAATATTGTAAGGACACCGATGAAGTGGCTCAGTTTTATTAGAGTTTATGTTTAAAGTCATGCCCCTCCCAAATCTGCCTTTCCTCATTTTATTGAGGAATTTCCCAAATTTTGTGTAAGAAGTCATATCAAACAACAATGACAACAACTTATAATCAAACTGCTTATAAATAGCAATCTTGGAGAAGCTTCCTGATCCATAGAAGTTTTTTCCTCTGTCTTGATTATGCAGGGTTGTACCCCTACCAATGCAGGAGACATGGGTTCCATCCCTGGGTTGGGATGATTCCTGGAGAAGGAAATGGCTACCCATTTTAGTATTCTTGCCTGGGAAATTCCATGGACAGAGGAGCCTGGTGGGCTATAGTCCATGGGGTTGCAAAGAACTGGACATGACCTGTCTCTTATACACATCTAGATGTGTATAAGAGACAGATACACATACACGCACAGTATATATAAGATTAATACATATTTTTTCTCATCTTCATGAAAAAGGTTGTCCTTTTTTTCATTATGGTTTATCACAGGATATTGAATATAGTTCCCTGTGTTGTACAGTAGGACCTTGCTGTTTGTTGATCCTATATGTTAATATAATAGTTTGTATCTGCTCATCCCAAACTCCCAGCCCTTCCCTCCCCCACCCCTTCCCCTTTGGCAACCACAGATCTGTTCTCTGTATCTGTAAATCTGTGTTTGTTTCATAGATACGTGCATTTGTGTCAAATGTTAGATTCTACATATAAATGATATAATGTTATTTTTTTTTTCTCTCTAACTTTGCTTAGTAGGATAATCTCTAGGTCCGTCCATGTTGCTGCAAATGGCATTATTTCATTCATAAGAAAGATTGTTCTTAATTGCCTAATACTCTGTTCATGGTCATAGAAGTCAGAGATTCAAAGATTACTGTGTGAGCACTGAGCCTTCACATCCTTGATCTGGGAGCCTCAGTAAGTTCAGAGATTCTCAAGTTGAGGTAGGTTGAGGGCTGGACTCTAGAACTGTACTGTTGCATTCAGAACTTGCTCTCTGAATTTAAGTAGGAATTGGACAGGCCTGAAATTGTACAAGAAGGATATTAACAGACCCATCTGGGGAAATGTGAGGACTGGGGAAGTCTGTGTCTAGAAACCAGGTCAAGGGTTAACAAGGGTGGGTGTACTCAAGACAAATTTAAGACAAATTTCCCCTTTTTGACAATTTGGTAAAAGACCAGCTGTGGAGTTTAGGTGAAATAGACAATCAGGAACTTCATAGAAATGTTTTCATGATATTGTTCCCATTTCAAGGTAGTTGAAAAAGTAGGTGAATGATCATCATCACTGCAGTGTTTTAAATAAAATTTATCCTGAGTAAGAGCTTTAACATCTTTAGACTTTCACAGCTGCTTTTCTTCTACTTTTATCCATCCATCCATTCCTCTATCTAGATATTCACAGTAAATAATCCATATCTTGTGAGGGAGTCAAGAATTTGTAGAAAAAAGTATATTTGACCTTTAATATGCAAGCAAGAAGACAAGCAATTAATCTTTTATTTTATAATCATTTGGGCAGTAAATATTATGTATACATATATGTGTAGGTTTATTATAATATTATATATGACTATAATTGTTTTGCCAAAAGTTTTACTTTCATTTTAGGTTGGAAGGAAATTTGTTAACAAAAGAAATCTCTTGTTACTCACAAATACACAATTTAAATTTTTTATAGAAAATTATTTGACAATTTCAATGTACAGTCATTTAAAAGATGTAGAAACAATAGAGAGAACAGTGTATACATCACCAAATTGGGCCAATAATCTACATCCACACTTGAACAGCACTGGTAAGTCCCTTGTTAATAGCAACCTGGAGTCTCAGTTGTGAAAGGGTTCCAGGTGGTGCATCTACCTTACAGGTAAGCCTTCTGATGGCAGTATGGGGGGCTCCTGTTTATAATCCCAGGCTGCAAACTGATACCATCATCATCAGTTTGTGTGCAAAAATGCAGCTCTGTTTTAACTTTTGCAATGCTTTTACAATGCTGTTACAGTTTGTTTCACCGTGTGAGTCATTAAGACCTCTTAGACCCTGGGAGGCTGGCCTGGTCCTCAGGGGCTTAAAAGAGATTCCAAAACCCACTCCCTTTCTTATCTAAAGTGTTGTCTGACTTGCTTGCTTGCAGGCAGGCACGGAATCCAGGCAGAGTCCAGGTCAGTCAGGAACAAGTCAGAGGCCTGCTTTCTTCCTTCTGAAGCCTGAATAAGACTCTCCATTTTAATTTTCATGACAATAGTAAATCATCATATTTTTAAAAATGTAATGTTAACCACTGTCTTATATCAAGAACCAAGTGACCTGATCTTTGGTGGTCCTCTTTTACCACCAAGAAATATTCTGAGGAATGTTTCATCCCTTTTGCTTACCACAGGGTGGTTCTGTGCTGGTATTGTTACCAAATATTTTATATATTTTTTTCATGACAGTGTTTTTTGGTATAAAATTAGCTAGAGTACAAGATATTTGAAGGAGATTTGTTTCCAAAAGGAATGTTTTTTCCGGAAAAAGTTTACCACTGGAGGCATCAACAGTGTGTTTGGCTGAAAAGTAGCTCTAAAAACACATATTTAAGTTATTCCATCTGAAATATATAAATGAAAATGGCTTTGCCTGGGATAAAAAAAAGTGGCCCTTTCCCCTTGGATTTCCAGACATAATACAGCTTCTTGGAAATCAAGAGAAGATCGAGTCAGGGAACAATGTGATCCTTACCTTTAGGGAAAAGTTGTATTTGCTTGAGGGATGATGGTAAAATGTCATGGTCTTGGTAATGTTTTCACCAATTATTTAAGAAGAATTTCCTAAGTATTTCTTAAAATATTTCTAATGCGTAATTTAGCAACAATCATTGTCCAATCTCCAATTGTTAAAATAATTTCTCTAAGTATCAAATTTACTTAGAGCTCAAGCTGTCAGCAGAAGAACGAAAGCAATATGACTGAAGCATTTTCAGTTGTATTCAGACTTGTATCAGGTTGAAAGTTTAGGTGCAGACAGTGATGAGGGTCAAAAGGTGAGTGATTCATTTCCTGTACTTGTCAGGATGCTGCTTGTTACAACACATTTCTGGAAGTGACTGACAGTGGAAATAATCATGTGAAGGGATTGTTTGTTTTGCCTGAGCAAGTGTAATGTGGGCCTAATACCAGGAATTGTTTTGGTTATTAGAAATTCTCAGAGTATATGAGTGAGAAGACCAAAATATGCAGGATTCTGTCTTCCTAAATAGTTACTAACATATAAGGGGAAAGGGTACGATAAATACCTAAGATCTGGTCATACAAACTGTACCTTTCATCTACATGTATGTGTGACTCTTCTTTGATACTTAGTGATGTATACTGGCTTCAGCTTAGTCTTATAACACAGCCTCTGTTTTCTTTGGTTGTTATTTTTAGTTACGCAGTTGTGTCTGACTCTTTTGCAACCCCATGGACTGTAGCCTGCCAGTGTCTTCTGTCCATGGGATTTCCCAGGCAAGAATACTGGAATGGGTTACCATTTCCTTCTCCAGGAGAATCTTCCCAACTAGGAATTGAACCCATGTCTTCTGCATTGCAAGTGGATTCTTTACCACTGAGCCACTGGGGCAGCCCATCTGCTCTCTTTAGATGGCCTTTATTTTTTAAAAAGTACACTAGAAGACTTCCTCTTCTGTGGCTTGCTATTATTTTTAGCTAAGATCTATCTTTTTTGAAACAACGAAATATCAACTATCTTCTTTCTTATATGAATTAGATGTTTCTATCTGAGGCTGCTTAGTTGCTTCAGTTGTGTCCAATTCTGTGTGACCCCATAGACTGTAGCTTACTAGGCTCCTCTGTGCATGGGATTCTCCAGGCAAGAATACTTACCTGGAATATATATACCCAGAACTGAAATCGCTGGATCATATGGTAGCTCTATTTTTAGCTTTCTGAGGAACTTCTATGCTGTTTTTAATAGTGGTTGCACGAGTATGTGGATTTCTTTTACTAAATATGTACTACAATAGTATGCTGTGCTGTGCTTAGTTGCTCAATCGTGCCCGACTCTCTGCGACCACATGGACTGTAACCCACTAGGCTCCCCTGTCCATGGAATTCTCCAGGCCAGAATACTGGAGTGGGTTGCCATGCCCTTTTCCAGGAGATCTTCTCGAACCAGAAATCAAACCCAGGTCTCTTGCATTGCAGGCAGGATTTTTTACTGCTGAGCCACCAGGGAAGACCCTAGATAATTCTTAAGGACCTGAAAATAGATCTGTACATGGCAGGTAGACTTTCTGATGCTTTATTTATTTGGCTGTGCCAAGTCTTAATTGCAGTCTGTGGGATCTAATTCCCTGACCAGGGATCAAACTGGGCCTGCCCGCATTGACGGCATGGAATCTTAGCCACTGGACTATCAGGGAAGCCCCTCCAATACTTCCTTGATACCAATCTTCCTTTTAAACCTCTGGACTAGAAAAAGGAGAGGCTTATGCCTCTTACAAAAGAGATGGTCTGAAAAGCAGATAAGAGCATGGGCCTTGGTTACTCTGAAACCTGGTTATTTATTCAGCTGAGAACACGTAAGTGAATCATTTTACCCCCATGTATCTCCTGAGTAAAAAGGGAGTAAGAATAGTGACTCCATTGTAAAATTTAAGTTCTACAGTTTGTAAAGCATTTAGAATAGAGCCTGGTCTTCCTTGGTAGTCCAGTAGTTAAAGACTCCACACTCCCAATGCAAGGGGCCCAGGTTCCATCCCTGGCTGGGGAAAGATCCTGCATGCTGGCCAGTGTGGCAAAAAACAAAACAAAACAAAACAAAACAAAACAAAACAAACTTCTAAAAAGAATAGTACTTTGGATAGAGTGACCATCTAGAAATGTCAGAGATCATTTTTATTAATAATACATTTTCTGTTTGAGGGTAAATATTAGGGTGGGGACACTGCATGATGGAGTCTTTCGGATGAGGGCTTGTTTCTAATAGAATTGATGTATATTATGATTGATTGATAGATAGCTGAGTTTATGCCATCACTGTTTGTTGTACTGGATTGCTTTCTTCTGATAATCAATTATATGATGACCAGAAATGAGCAAGACTGACCATCTCGGTGACAGTTTCATTGGTCTTCAAGTACATAGCCATTGCCTTTATGACCACTGGAAAGCCAGTCAAGAAAACTGAAAAGCATGAGAATTAGTTATACAGACAGTCGATTTTTCATCATTTATAAAGTTAGAGCTGCATAGAAAAACAAAACAAAACAAAACAAAACAAACTTCTAAAAAGAATAGTACTTTGGATAGAGTGACCATCTAGAAATGTCAGAGATCATTTTTATTAATAATACATTTTCTGTTTGAGGGTAAATATTAGGGTGGGGACACTGCATGATGGAGTCTTTCGGATGAGGGCTTGTTTCTAATAGAATTGATGTATATTATGATTGATTGATAGATAGCTGAGTTTATGCCATCACTGTTTGTTGTACTGGATTGCTTTCTTCTGATAATCAATTATATGATGACCAGAAATGAGCAAGACTGACCATCTCGGTGACAGTTTCATTGGTCTTCAAGTACATAGCCATTGCCTTTATGACCACTGGAAAGCCAGTCAAGAAAACTGAAAAGCATGAGAATTAGTTATACAGACAGTCGATTTTTCATCATTTATAAAGTTAGAGCTGCATAGATTCAAATGCCTTATTTATTTCAGTAAGTTCTTAAAATGTACTTTCATGTGAGAAGTATACTCCAGTAAGTTACTTTTGGAGAAGACTCTATAAATAACTGGTTCATGGTGGTGTCAGTTCTAATTTTTATTTCAAAATACATTAATATTTTATATTTAATATTATTAAAAATCTGCAACATGGCACCACAAATTAGCATAAATGATTTCTTCACTCTTTGGATGCTTGTGCTCTGGGATACAATAGCACTGTGATGGACATGAACCATCCATCTGTGCAGATCTGAGACCAAAGTCATGTCAGAAATTTTGATAGTTTGTAACATACTAACTTTTCAAAAGTACATACAGAAAGCTACTGAGAGAAGTCCAGCTTGTTTTGATACATCTGTTATGTGCCAAAATAGAACTTTCAGCAGTTCTGAGATGTTTGCAGAAATAATGAGACTTGGCTAAACCCTTGCAGTGCCTAAAGTGTAGTCTTTGAGGAGTTTAACATGCACAGCTGGGTCTTGTTATTGGTGCCAGTGGAATCTGGAGCACTATCTATTTTATGACATTTCTACACCTATTTTTACCTTATAAGGTAGAGCCCCAAACTCTAAGTGTGTATTATACACAGGCCTATATTTAGCAGCAAAATACCAATTTTTGCAAGCCAAAGAGAAATAGAAATTCAGTTTCCAGATGCTGTTTTTGAAAAGCAGCATCTAAATCGTTGCTGCCCTATGTCACGAGGTTGTTGACTAAGATAATTTCAGCCTGTTTTCTTAAAGCCATTGTACAAAGCAAATTTCTGTTTTTTAATATAATATATAAAATATTTACATGGATAGTTGAAACTAAAATAAAATGAAACTTCAAATATTGTAAGGACACCGATGAAGTGGCTCAGTTTTATTAGAGTTTATGTTTAAAGTCATGCCCCTCCCAAATCTGCCTTTCCTCATTTTATTGAGGAATTTCCCAAATTTTGTGTAAGAAGTCATATCAAACAACAATGACAACAACTTATAATCAAACTGCTTATAAATAGCAATCTTGGAGAAGCTTCCTGATCCATAGAAGTTTTTTCCTCTGTTTTGATTATGCAGGGTTGTACCCCTACCAATGCAGGAGACATGGGTTCCATCCCTGGGTTGGGATGATCCCTGGAGAAGGAAATGGCTACCCATTTTAGTATTCTTGCCTGGGAAATCCCATGGACAGAGGAGCCTGGTGGGCTATAGTCCATGGGGTTGCAAAGAACTGGACATGACTTAGCATCTGAGCATACATGCACCACTAGGAGACCATGTTTGTATCATATGACAGCCTAGCTAGCCATAGCCGCTTGGTGGGAGAGGTACTAGACCCCAGCTCTCCTGTTGCCCTATCAGTGTTCAGACACATGGTAGATTTTCAGTGAATATTGATAAGTGAATAAATAACAAACTTAAAAGATAGTAGCCATCAGCATATTTCTTTTCTGGAGGTAGGGAGGAGGTGCTTATCTCTGTCAATGGGACTGATGAATGAATTTGTGTGTACAAATTAATAAGTAGGAGGACTGGAAACAGATATTAGTTTTTCAAGTAATGATAGCTGACTCAGATGGCCTGGCTAACCTACGTCCTTCCTGTCTTTGCTAAGAAGAAATATTTTATGAGGAAGATTTCCTAAAGGTGCAGTAGATTAGTTCTTCTAAGGGCTTTCTTATCACAGCACTTATTACACTGTATTGAGTTTTCTTGTTTGCTTATCTGCCTCAGTGCATCCAGTAAGTTTCTGCTTCTAATACTGCTGCTGCCATCATGGCCATCACCACCACTTCATCACACCACCGTCACCAACACCACCAAGTCATAACCACTGCCATCACGACTACCGCCGTCAACAACACCACCGGGTCCTAACCGCCGCCATCATGACTACCGCCGTCACCAACACCACCAGGTGTTCACGACCACCATCACCATGATCACCAAGTCATCATCACCACCATCACTACCCCCAAAAGATCATAGGTCCCCTGAAATCAGGGGTCATGTTCATGCATACAAACAGGGTAGGTTTTGAACCAATATGCTTAGGGGTATATCACAGGTTGGAACAGAAATATATAGCTAATGTCTCTAAAACTTAACTAAAAAATGCCTTCATGGAATACTAGGCTTTTTTTCTTTTGAAAAAAAATATTACTTGAATTTTCTGATTTTCCTTTTCAAATGTATGTAAATTCTATTGTGGTTAATGTGACACAAATTTTTTGAAGCAAACTGCAGTGGAGAAAACTTAGAAGCGATCAACATATAACCATTAAAAAATTGGTTACAACATAATTTTATTACCTCCATAATAGAAAATACTATTTAGTCATTGATGATTGAATAAAGTAGACCTATGAGGAACTGAAAGTCACTCAGTTGTGTCTGACCCTTTGCGACCCCATGGACTGTATCCATGGAATCCTCCAGGCCAGAATACTGGAGTGGTTAGCCTTTCCCTTCTCCTGGGGAATCTTCCCAACCCAGGGATTGAACCCAGATCTCCCGCAATGCAGGCAGATTATTTAACGACTGAGCTACAAGGAATTTAGCCATTGATAACTGAATAAAGCAGACCTATGTGGAAAGATGTTCACGATAGATTACTGCATGGAAGAGTCTGCTTCAGTACAGAATGTATAGTTCCAGAATATTTTATGAATTATAGACACACGTGTGCAAGCATGCATGCACATACATCCATATATGTAAAAAAAGAAAAAATTAAAACTGTAGATAACAAATTAGTTATAATATTTATGTTGGGGTTGTAATGAGTATAGAAAACTTATGAAGGACTCTCATTTTTGGGTTTTAGATGTATGTGTTTTTTAAAATATATTTTACTTAGCCCACAGTTAGTTACTGTGACAGCTAGTCACCAAAATGGTGCACCATGATCTCTTCCTTATGGTATTAGATCTGTGTGCAGTCCTTTTTGACACTGTGCCAAGGTCGATGTGTTGATCTGTGTTATCAATAGAATGTGACAGAAGTATTAGTATATGACTTCCAAGCTTAGGTTGTAAAAGACCCTACATTTGCTCTGCTCTCTCTCTTCTTTGTTTCTGATTCTCTGTGTGTTACACACACACACACACACACACACACACTCTTACCTCTCTCCTTACTTGATCTGAGGAAAGCCAGTTGTCATGTTACAAGCATTCATGTAGAGATGCTCTTCCTATATAGAAACTGAGGTCTCTGGCCAATAACTAATGAAGAGATGAGGTCTGTGAACAGCCACAAACAGGAACTTGGGAGTGGATCTCACAGACTGAGTTGAGCTTCAGATGACTAAGTTCCCAAGCAATATAGCTTGACTACATGCTGATAAGATACTTGGGCCAGAACTGTCCAGCGGTACCACTCCTGGATTCTTGGTCTCTGGGACTATTTGCTGTAAGAAATGTCTGATATTTTAAGCTCTAGACTTTGACGTGATTTGTTACCTAGAAATAGTTAAGAAATACAATTTGTTGTTGCTGTTGTTTTAGTTACTAGGTCATGTCCAACTCTTTGCAACCCCATGGTCTATAGCCCACCAACCTCCTCTGTATGTGGAATTTCCCAGGCAAGAATACTGGAGTGGGTTGCCATTCCCTTCTCCAGGGGATCTTCCCAACCCAGGGGTCGAACTCACATCTGCCTTGGGAGGCAGATTCTTTACCCCTGAGCCACCAGGGAAGCCCAAGTAATACAGTTAGTAAATACTTATTGAATGAATATCCACATTAGCTTTGATTTCAAAAAATATATAATTGTATGCAAAGAATGAGAAAGCACTTTAAAAAACCATTGAATTCATGGCAGCTCAATTTCATTATGTGTGGTCTCAATCCATAGATACGAGAACCAAAACAGCTGTCACATCGAGGGAATGTTTAAGAAATGTACTAACATTGCAGAAACACTGTCGTAGACAATTGTTTATAAAATAGAAGTGATTCTGATTCAAAGATTCAAAGAAAAGCAATTCCTTTTTATAAAATGGGTTTCTTGTACATAGCCATATATAAATATTTATAACATGTATACTCATATGCATATCTATATGGGTGTATAACAGGCATTCATAATTGACATGCTAATAGAAAATAGATTGCTTAAAATCAAATGTAAACTGAAGTTCAAATTATAGTAACCAATGAAAATGCATTATATATTAATGTTTGTTTTCTCATTAAGAAGGCATGTAGTTACATTCAGAAAAATCTTCCTATTTACAGCTAAGTACTTATTGGATTCATAGAAGACCAAGGTACTTTGAGCACACTTCACCTGGCTTACATGACCATGTTAACTGTCCAGTGATCTTGATGTGAGTAAAGGGAAGAGATGTTTGGTAAACAAGAGCAACACATCTATTACCAGAAAAGGATTTGCTTTACAAGGATTTCAGGAAACTTCTATCGTGAGACACTGATTTTCTCTTTAGAAATGAATGTTCAAGTTACTTTGGTATTTGGGAGAGGATTTTCTTAAGACAGTTTTATTTTTGCTTTGACACTGAGCTGCCCTGACTGGGGGCTGGGGGGCGGCAGGCAGTGCCGAATACCATCTTATAAAGCAAATATTTAAAAAGTAAGTATGTATGCAGTAATTACAACCTGATCACTAAATCCTAGCTTAGTAATAAGAATTAACCATGATCATAGTTTTTGCTGTCCATCAGCATGTTTGTTTATTAACTCACCCTGAAACATGTCTGAGGCAGTTCTTTGTCATGATTAGGATTTAGCTGCCAAGTCTTAGAGCACGTTAGCATCAAACTCCAGACTACTCCTCTTAGCTGCTATGAGGTGCTTATTTTCCTTCTTGGACTGTCTGGGTTATTTAAATGCATGATATTTGTTTGCACTTCCAGGTTTCTGATCTTTAGGAATCTGTAGTACTTCTTGCCTGGAGAATCCCAGGGATGGGGGAGCCTGGTGGGCTGCCGTCTGTGGGGTTGCACAGAGTCGGACACGACTGAAGTGACTTAGCAGCAGCAGCAGCAGCAGCAGTACTTTCTCAGTATCTTCTCTGTCCTCTCCTCTCCTAAGAATGAAGGAAAAAATGACAGGAAGGGACCACAGGAGGTTCTCTATTTAGAAAGTATAAGATGATTAGTTATGTCTACTTGAAGTGAAATTGTTTCCACGTTATTATTACATAGACGTTAAATATCCTTTCATCTACTAATAATTATCTCTGGCTAAATGCATTGGCTAGGGTAGCTCAAATCATACAATGAAAGTTCTCTTTAATAAGAAGTGTTAGCTCACAGACGAATTTTTATAAAACTGTTTTCTGAAAGACTCAATTCTGTTTCTTAAATACAAAAATAAGACACAATAATATCAGAATCCAGTTTTATAACACAGACATAAGTATCTCGACAATTATATTATTGGAAAAATGTGAGGAGAGACTCAGTTCAGAACCAGGAAAAAATAGACCCAAGGGTGGAGACAGAAGTCCTAAAATTTTGACACTGTCTCAGAAAGGAAGGCTGAAGACAGTACCGACATAAACAGATGAACCTAGAATTCTGAGGATTGAAGATACTCGAAATCTATGAAGTAAAGTGGACATCATAGACGGTTTCATCTATTTCCCAATCTTTTGGAGTCTCTCCTTGGATCTAATTTATCAGAACATATCTGCATAGTGACATGTGAAAAAGATATGAGAAACATTAGTCTCTATTGCTTATTTAACAAGTTTTACTATTTAAAGCTATACTAGTAATAATAGTTTTCACTTACTGAGTGACAGCTCAATGACATATCAGTTGCATAATTTTTCTATGTGTCTGACCTTGGTAGAACCTTATTTTTAAAAACTCTATGAAGTAAATATTTCATTTAAGATGAGTCATTCAAGATGCCTATGGACATAGAGCAAGTAAACACTGGATGGAGAATCTGAGACTAAGTCCCTCTGACTCCAGTCCCACACTCTCCAAATGTTTTGATCATGCTCATATTGACAGTGTATGTCAAAGTCTGTTCATGGCTTCAACTGACATACTTATTGAAAAAGATAATAAATACAATCAACACCAAAAATGCTAAGTGAATTGTTCCAATATTTGGTGTTAGCCAAAGCAGTTTTTCTTTCAATCCCTTTTAAGGTAGAACTCAATGTTAATGTTTTAGTAACACAAATTTAGAGTTCAATTCAAATCTCTCCAAGATTAAAATAAATGAATAAATCAGGAGGCATAATGACTTCTGAAAAACATACAGTTGTAATAAATCTGTCATGGCCAACTAAAGGATACATCACATTAAAGAAGCAAACTTTGATGTTTTGCCAAGTATTAAAGCATGCAAATTTCCCTTGTGTGGCATTATATATATTTAAGCAGTGTTGATGACAGGCTGTTTTAAATTTTCTGCAAATGTCCTTTTATGGGAATATTTGTTTCTGTGGTGATCTTAAGATGCTAGAAACTCCTGTGTCCATTTCAAAACACCTGTGAATATTGTGGCAAGAACTTCAAAACTGAATTTTGTGGGACATTTTTTCTCATAGGCAGAAAAGTAGGTTGGAATACTGAATTTTGGATTTTAACTTCTATGGTCTTTAGCAAGTTTTCTAATCTCTCTCAGCATTAATATTATCATTTGTATATTTGTAAAAATAATACCTTTTTCACAACTTTGTTGGGAGGATTAAGTGAGGTCATGAATGAAAAGAAATGCCTTTTACATTGTAGGTGATCCACAAATGTTTATCTTAAAGAATTTCTGTGCAAATTAAATGAAATGATGATGATAAAGGATTTGCACAATGTGAGTACTCAGCAAACATATGTGATTCCCTTCATTAGGGGTTCTTTTGAATTATGGTAGCAGGTTGGACTTAAAATTATGTGCAGATTTGTGTTCTTATGGATGTATATCATGTTGATATTCACCGTTACTACAGCTATCTGATCATTAACTTACTTCTGCAATAAATAAGCAAATACTTACTGATTCTAGGCACTATGCTAGGCACCAGGGGTTGAACATATAGTGTGGAGTCAGATGTTATTGTCACCATAAAAGAGATTAATTATAGGTGTGAGAATGGTTAATTCTAACAGAAAAGAGTTTAAGAATTATTTAATAAGGATGATCATAATGAAGCTGAGCTGTGAAAGATGAGCAGATGTCCTCTAGGCAGAAAAGAAAGAAGACATTTCAGAAAAATGGAAAAGCTTGATAAAATTCTCGATATAAAATTTCCCAAGATACCCGAGGAGTTTCAATGTCAGTATGACTGGAATAGAGAACAGAGAGGGACATTCAGTGCAGTAAGAGTGAGAAGACAGCTTTAGAGGATGATGGAGGCTCCCTTTGTTGTTGTTCAGTTGCTCAGCTGTGTCCGACTTTTTGCGACCTCATGGACAGCAGTAGGCCAGGCTTCCCTGTCCTTCTCCATCTCCTGGAGCGTCCTCAAACTCATGTCCATTGAGTCAGTGATGCCATCCAACCATCTCATCCTTTGTCGTCCCCTTAGCCTCCTGCCTTCAATCTTTCCCAGCATCAGGGTCTTTCCTAATGAGTCAGCTCTTCCCATCAGGTGGCCAAAGTGCTGGAGCTTCAGCTCTAGCATTAGTCCTTCCAATGAATCTTCAGGATTGAATTCCTTAAGGATTGACTGGTTTGATCTCCAATACCACAGTTCAAAAGCATCAGTTCTTCGGCACTCGGCCTTCTTTATGAGTCAACTCTCACATCCATACGTGACTACTGGAAAAACCATAGCTTTGACTATATAGACCCTTGTTGGCAAAGTAATGTCTCTGCTTTTTCATATGCTGTTCTAGGTTTGTCATAGCTTTTCTTCCTATACACCAACCTAAGAAGGCTCCCATACACTGACTTAAGAAGACTGTGTTTACTTTTTAGACCTGGGGAGCAGGTGAACCCTACAACTGGGATCACGGACAGATCGGTTTACTAGAGAATCTCATTCCAAGTCAAATAGAGGATGGATTGCTTGTGTGTGTCGGTGGTGGGGGGAGGAGGGGGTAAGTAAAAATGCACAGAAAGCATGTGGACTAAAATTGTCATAGTCCATGAGCAAGATGAAGAAACTTTAGCTGCAAATATTGAAGAGGGGATGGACGGAACTTGAGAAAGTTGTTTTATGACTCCAAACATACAAGGCGTGGTCTCTGTATGTGAGTTGAAGGAAATGAGGAGTCTGGAAGCCTCACTCTGGATGGGTGCATTTTGGTATTATTCATTAAGAGGGGAAGCCCAGGAATTTGGGGGGAAAGATAATGAGTTCAGTTTAGGACTAGTTTAATTTAAGATGCCTGGGAGATAGTTAGGTGTGACATCTGGTTGAAAACTGGAGGTGTGAGTCTGGAGCTCACATCTTAAATGCAGTTAAATGTTTGGGACTTGTCATTTAGTTTGGATGCTCTCATCCCGGATGGGTATGGGAGTGAGTGTAGAAGCCATTCCACAGAAAGATTGCAAAAGAATGGCCGAAAAGGAAGAAGAGGAGTTAGAAAAGACAAAGGAGAGAAGACATTTAAGAGGCTCAGGATGATGGTAACAGAGAACTCTGTTTCATTTGTTTTTAAGCCCCTAGAGAGGCTTCCCTGGTGGCTCAGAGGTAAAGAATCCACTTGCAGTACAGGAGATGCAGGTTCCATCTCTGGGTTGGGAAGATCCCCTAGAGAAGGAAATGGCAACCCACTCCAGTATTCTTGCCTGAGAAATCCCAAGGACAAAGGAGCCTGACAGGCTACAATCCATGGAGTTGCAAAAGAGTTGGACATGATTTAGCAACTAGACCACAACAACAAGAAATCCCTATAGACATTCATAATTATTTCTGGAAGAAATAGTTCTTAGGAGAGAGGAGGTGGTATGATAGGTTTGCCCTGTTTTCTCTGAGGAAAATAAATATCTAGAAATGACCAGTATTCACAAAGAGCATGACACTCCATTACTTTGATTGGTTGCTGCTTAACTTAAAAACAGGGACTTCCCTGGTGGCTCAGACAGTAAAGCGTCTGCCTACAGTGTGGGAGACCTGGGTTCAATCCCTGTGTCGGGAAGATCCTCTGGAGAAGGAAATGGCAACCCGCTCCAGCTCTCTTGCCTGGAAAATCCTATGGAGAGAGGAGCCTGGTAGGCTACAGTACATGGAGTTGCAAAGACTCAGACACGACTGAGTGACTAAACTTAATTCTTACAAATGTCAAAATTCTTTTAATGTTATACCAAATAACTAACAGTTGCATGATGTTCACAAGATTCGTTCACTTGTGCTAGTCCATTTTCCCCACAGCAACCTCATTTCTGTTTTATAGGTTAGGATGTTCCTCTTAAGCAGGTTAAATGAGGGTGCACAGGTCACCAGAACTGGAGTAGGAAAGCTGGAACAGAAGTGTCTTCTTAGTCAGCTCAGGCTGCTGTAAGAAAATATCCCAGGCCGGGTGACTCCAACACAGACATTTATTTCTTGGAGCACTGGAGCCTGGACGTCTGAAGTCAGGATGCCAGCATGGTTGAGTTCAGGTTTTTTGGCTTGCAGGTGGACTTTTTTTTTTTTTTTTAACACTAAATCCTCACATGGTGGAGAGAGAGAGAGAGTTAGCTCTGGTGTATCTTCCTCTTCTTTGTTTTTAAGAAAGCATTTTCTTTCTGTGT
Source organism: Oreotragus oreotragus (assembly GCA_006410675.1). NCBI lineage: Eukaryota > Metazoa > Chordata > Mammalia > Artiodactyla > Bovidae > Oreotragus > Oreotragus oreotragus. Next base: position 495,582 of record SJYX01020978.1, on the reverse strand, counting down.
TTTGGCTGTACTGGGTCTTCACTAGTCCACATGGGCTTTCTCCAGTTGTGGTACGCAAGCTTCTCATTGTGGTGGCTTCTCTTGCTGCAGGGCACAGGTTCTAGATCATGTGGGTTTCAGTAGCTGGGGCTCCCAGGATCTGGAGCTCAGCCTCAGTAGTTCTGAAACATGGGCTTAGTTGCTCTGTGGCATACGGGATCTTCTCAGACCAGGGATGGAACATGCCTTCCACATTGGCAGGTGGATTCCTTCACCACTGAGTTCCCAGGGAAGCCCTCTTCCTCTTCTTACAAGGGCACTTATCATCATGCGGGGTCCACCTTCATGACCTTTTCTGAACCCAATTACCTACCAAAGGCTCCATCCAAATATATCATCTCATTGAGGATTAGGACTTCAACATGAGTTTTAGGGATGAGGGGACACATTCAGTGCATCACAAGAACCATGGTGTGAATTTTTCCAAAAAGAATGAGAGTTATTGGAAGCCTTCTAAGTTTGTGCCTTAGGGACAGTTGTTGTACACCCTGGAATCCATTTGGCACATGGTAAATGCTCAATCAATGTTTGGTGAACTAATGCTCATATAAAGCAAAAAAACCTTGCTGGGAATACCAACATAATTATATGCAATATTGTCTTGAGTATAAAGTTATAATGTCAGTTCAGTATTAAGTTGTGGTTTCATGAAAATCCATGAAGAGAGATAAAAGAATAAAAGTCTATGCCAATCTTATGATGCACTTTGACACAATTTGAAGATTATTGTATAAAGGGCTTCATTACTGTGTGAAACTATTAACAGAAAAACCTGTGATGATACCATACATTTATGAAGTGTTTGTAATAAACCAAGCCTTATTTCTGTTGTTCTGTATTAGTTCATTTAATCCTCACAACATCTCTGAGAGATGGCTAATTCCAGATGAGGAATATCAGGGAAAAGGAAGTTAAATAACTTGCCCAAGCCTGGACAGAGATAAAGCTGATATCAAAAACCCAAGAAATCTGAGTCCAGTGCCTACTTGGTAGCCACTAGGTTATCCATGTCTCAGATAGGTCAAACAGGCTTTTCCTAGTATTTCTCCATTTCTTTGCTTAGATCATGTTGCAACAATTAATAAGAGTGAAATGTGAGCTGTTTTAAGTAATGTTTACAGCAAAAGAAGCTCAATTGACATTGTAATATGAGGAATTAATAATGTATCCAATCTTAGTAATGACCATGTTTATCCAGAATCTAACATGTAGGTAAAAAAAAAACCATCAGTGTTTTTTTCCTATTAACTGATGTCAGTGAGAAAAAGAAACGGAGAACTGAGGTGTACTCAGAAACATTGCTATTTAAGGAAATATTTGTTCTGCAAATTATAAAACTCTTTTCCTAACAAACTAGGTTATTTTTATTTTATAATAATTATATGAATACATTAGTTTAGGGAGTATTGCTGTTTTGCTGAAAGATTTACTTTAAGTTAAATTCATTAACAAAAGAAACCACTCATTATAAACATATAAACAATTTCATTTTTAATAGATCATTTGATTTAATTATAATAAATAATTATTAAAAGAAAAGAAATAGAAACAATAGAGGGAAGTAACAGTATATACATCACCAAGTTGGTCTAGGGTTGGGAAGATCCCCTAGAGAAGGAAATGGCAACCCACTCCAGTATTCTTGCCTGAGAAATCCCAAGGACAAAGGAGCCTGACAGGCTACAATCCATGGAGTTGCAAAAGAGTTGGACATGATTTAGCAACTAGACCACAACAACAAGAAATCCCTATAGACATTCATAATTATTTCTGGAAGAAATAGTTCTTAGGAGAGAGGAGGTGGTATGATAGGTTTGCCCTGTTTTCTCTGAGGAAAATAAATATCTAGAAATGACCAGTATTCACAAAGAGCATGACACTCCATTACTTTGATTGGTTGCTGCTTAACTTAAAAACAGGGACTTCCCTGGTGGCTCAGACAGTAAAGCGTCTGCCTACAGTGTGGGAGACCTGGGTTCAATCCCTGTGTCGGGAAGATCCTCTGGAGAAGGAAATGGCAACCCGCTCCAGCTCTCTTGCCTGGAAAATCCTATGGAGAGAGGAGCCTGGTAGGCTACAGTACATGGAGTTGCAAAGACTCAGACACGACTGAGTGACTAAACTTAATTCTTACAAATGTCAAAATTCTTTTAATGTTATACCAAATAACTAACAGTTGCATGATGTTCACAAGATTCGTTCACTTGTGCTAGTCCATTTTCCCCACAGCAACCTCATTTCTGTTTTATAGGTTAGGATGTTCCTCTTAAGCAGGTTAAATGAGGGTGCACAGGTCACCAGAACTGGAGTAGGAAAGCTGGAACAGAAGTGTCTTCTTAGTCAGCTCAGGCTGCTGTAAGAAAATATCCCAGGCCGGGTGACTCCAACACAGACATTTATTTCTTGGAGCACTGGAGCCTGGACGTCTGAAGTCAGGATGCCAGCATGGTTGAGTTCAGGTTTTTTGGCTTGCAGGTGGACTTTTTTTTTTTTTTTTAACACTAAATCCTCACATGGTGGAGAGAGAGAGAGAGTTAGCTCTGGTGTATCTTCCTCTTCTTTGTTTTTAAGAAAGCATTTTCTTTCTGTGTTTTGGCTGTACTGGGTCTTCACTAGTCCACATGGGCTTTCTCCAGTTGTGGTACGCAAGCTTCTCATTGTGGTGGCTTCTCTTGCTGCAGGGCACAGGTTCTAGATCATGTGGGTTTCAGTAGCTGGGGCTCCCAGGATCTGGAGCTCAGCCTCAGTAGTTCTGAAACATGGGCTTAGTTGCTCTGTGGCATACGGGATCTTCTCAGACCAGGGATGGAACATGCCTTCCACATTGGCAGGTGGATTCCTTCACCACTGAGTTCCCAGGGAAGCCCTCTTCCTCTTCTTACAAGGGCACTTATCATCATGCGGGGTCCACCTTCATGACCTTTTCTGAACCCAATTACCTACCAAAGGCTCCATCCAAATATATCATCTCATTGAGGATTAGGACTTCAACATGAGTTTTAGGGATGAGGGGACACATTCAGTGCATCACAAGAACCATGGTGTGAATTTTTCCAAAAAGAATGAGAGTTATTGGAAGGCTTCTAAGTTTGTGCCTTAGGGACAGTTGTTGTACACCCTGGAATCCATTTGGCACATGGTAAATGCTCAATCAATGTTTGGTGAACTAATGCTCATATAAAGCAAAAAAACCTTGCTGGGAATACCAACATAATTATATGCAATATTGTCTTGAGTATAAAGTTATAATGTCAGTTCAGTATTAAGTTGTGGTTTCATGAAAATCCATGAAGAGAGATAAAAGAATAAAAGTCTATGCCAATCTTATGATGCACTTTGACACAATTTGAAGATTATTGTATAAAGGGCTTCATTACTGTGTGAAAATATTAACAGAAAAACCTGTGATGATACCATACATTTATGAAGTGTTTGTAATAAACCAAGCCTTATTTCTGTTGTTCTGTATTAGTTCATTTAATCCTCACAACATCTCTGAGAGATGGCTAATTCCAGATGAGGAATATCAGGGAAAAGGAAGTTAAATAACTTGCCCAAGCCTGGACAGAGATAAAGCTGATATCAAAAACCCAAGAAATCTGAGTCCAGTGCCTACTTGGTAGCCACTAGGTTATCCATGTCTCAGATAGGTCAAACAGGCTTTTCCTAGTATTTCTCCATTTCTTTGCTTAGATCATGTTGCAACAATTAATAAGAGTGAAATGTGAGCTGTTTTAAGTAATGTTTACAGCAAAAGAAGCTCAATTGACATTGTAATATGAGGAATTAATAATGTATCCAATCTTAGTAATGACCATGTTTATCCAGAATCTAACATGTAGGTAAAAAAAAAACCATCAGTGTTTTTTTCCTATTAACTGATGTCAGTGAGAAAAAGAAACGGAGAACTGAGGTGTACTCAGAAACATTGCTATTTAAGGAAATATTTGTTCTGCAAATTATAAAACTCTTTTCCTAACAAACTAGGTTATTTTTATTTTATAATAATTATATGAATACATTAGTTTAGGGAGTATTGCTGTTTTGCTGAAAGATTTACTTTAAGTTAAATTCATTAACAAAAGAAACCACTCATTATAAACATATAAACAATTTCATTTTTAATAGATCATTTGATTTAATTATAATAAATAATTATTAAAAGAAAAGAAATAGAAACAATAGAGGGAAGTAACAGTATACACATCACCAAGTTGGTCTGACCTACATCCAAACTTGGACAGCACTGATAGGAAGTCACTTGTTAATAGCAAGCCAGAGCACTAATTGGGAAAGTGTCCTGGGCAGTGGGTCCACCCCACATGCAGTGTCCAGGGGTCAGAAGCAGGTCGGAGACCTGCTCTCCTGCTTCTGAAGCCTGAACAAGACTTCCTCCACTTTTATTTCCCTAACAATTACACTTTTGCAAAAATCTACCTAATATATTATAACATGTTATTGCTAGTATAAACGTTCTTTTTTTGCTGGAAGTGGTTAGCCTGCCATTTAAGGCAAACTTAGTCTAAAATAGAAATCAATTTCTGACTTCTCCAACTGCTACTTATTGTGGTTATTACACTCTAGCTAAATATTCCCCTTTCTTTTGTAAAAGCTATTCTTTGATTTAACTGCCTGAAAGTTGGCAACACCCTGTCCTATAAAGCAATATTTTGCCATGTGGATATTATAATTGAGAGTGATTTACCTAAATTGTCTTTAATATATAGACAAACTTTAATAGATTATACATATCTCATCATATTAAATATTTATGTAGAGCCTTGATTGTTAAAACTTGTGGCATTAAAGAAGTCTTACTGTTTAGAGTAATTTCCATAGCAACAGAGATTTCTTACATACTCAAGGATTTCATTTTTCTCTTTATAATCCTTGAAACGTCTATTCATTTACTGAAACTTTTCTTTAGCTTATTTAATTTTTCATGAAGGTGTATTGATAAAACTTTACCAGTTATTTCAAAAATAGTACCACTTTTGATTTTAATCAAACTTACAGACTGTTCCCTAGCTTTATTCTTCTAAAATTTAGTCACTCAGTCATTTAAAAAAATTTTTTTGCCTTATTCAATATCATAATGGTTGTGTACATTTTAATCTCATCCTTCTCTCAGCCTTTACCATTCCTGATTTATAAGCTCTAATTATTTTTGGCCTTTCCCTTCATTATATTAATATCTCTTCCATAGATTTTTAAGTTTCATTATTTATTACTTGATTTCAGTGATCAAAAAGTACATCCACCACCCTGAATTAAGATGCCAGAATTTTGAATAAGTAAATAGATTTTTCTCAAAGCTCTCTAGAAAAATTTAAGAAAATTTTTCTAAAAAGATATTCACCAAGACATCTTTAGATTTATATAATAAAATTCTCTTGTTTTATATCAAGACAAATTTGGGAGAGACACAGAAAATTTCTGCAAACTCAAGAAAGTGAAGCCCTAACATTGGAGAAGGTCAAACTTCAGCTAAAAAACCACTTAGAATCTAAACAGTGAAGATCATGGAACAATATGTCTTACTTCACACTTAGTCTAGAGGACAGATTGTAAAGTGAAATCTGCAAAATTTCAAACTCCCAGGTAGTTTGGAGACTAAAATACCAATCTTATGGAGTAAATTTTCAAAATATTTGCCAGGTTGTATGACTGGGCAGAAAGATATCTAATGAGTTCCGGTGAGAACAGAACAGAAATGCTCTACAGGGAGTATGAGTCGAAGACTGTTAGAGGATTCTTGGCCCTGGATATTGAGTCAATCTAAGGTAGGGGCCTGGTTATCAATAGGATCCATTCCCCTCTGAACTTATCATTCAGTAGGCTTTAAGAATTCACTGCTTCAAGGATAAACTTAATCTCATCCCTTCATGCAGTTCAGTTCAGTTCAGTTCAGTCGCTCAGTTGTGTCCGACTCTGCAATCCCATGAATCGCAGCACGTCAGGCCTCCCTGTTCATCACCATCTCCCGGAGTTCACTCAGACTCGCGTCCATCGAGTCAGTGATGCCATCCAGCCATCTAATCCTCAGTTGTCCCCTTCTCCTCCTGCCCCCAATCCCTCCCATTATCAAAGTCTTTTCCAATGAGTCAACTCTTCGCATGAG
>SJYX01020978.1:450148-461979 GCA_006410675.1 Oreotragus oreotragus | reverse complement strand
CTGATGCTGGGAAAGATCGAGGGCAGGAGGAGAAGGGAATGACAGAAGATGAGATGGTTGGATGGCATCACCAACTCGATGGACATGGGTTTGGGTAGACTCTGGGAGTTGGTGATAGACAGGGAGGTCTGGCATGCTGCGGTTCGTGGGGTCGCAAAGAGTTGGACACAACTGAGTGACTGAATTGAACTGAACTGAACTGACCTGCTTGGTTGAGTGGTACTGAAGAAGCAGTCCTCCTCTGGCCCCTTAAAGCATTCTGTCCCGCTCAGTCATGTCTGCCTGTCTGTGACCGCATGGGTTGTAGCTGATCAGGCTCCTCTGTCATGGAATTTTCCAGGCAAGAATACTGGCGTGGGTTGCCATTTCCTGCTTCTAATGTTGCATGTCCAAGATAATGTACCCAGCTTTTTCCCTGGTACACTGAGAGCTTCTTTGTGCTATGCTGTGTCCACAACAATGCTTAAATTAACATGCAATGAGTGCTTAATCAGGCTTCCCAGGTGGCTCAGTGGTAAAGAACCAGCCTGCAATGCAGGAGATGGAGGTTCAGTCCCTGGATCAGGAAGATCCCCTGGACAAGGAAATGGAAACCCATTCTAATACTCTTGCCTGGGAAATCTCATGGACAGAGGAGTCTGGTGGGTTATAGTCCATGGGGGTCACAAAAGAGTTGGGCATGGCTCCGTAACTCAGCAACAACATAAAGTACTTAATCAACGTGTCTGCTGAATGAATGGAATTGATCTAAACTTGATTTTAATGACAAAATATGACTAATCTTATCATGCATTTTTCAAAATATTATTTAGAAAGCACAAAATGGCTAAATTCTGAAGCAATGAAATGCCAGTTTTAAATAAAAACATGGGAGAAATGTCCCATCGATGTCCTTTTGGATGCTTTTCTCATAGTCTCCTGAAAATATAAACTGGAACTTCTACGCAACTGGGCTTTCAACATAGATAAGCAGGGATCTGGCTGGGGCTTTTTACAGCAATAAAATTATTTTTCTATCTCTGATATTTATGCTTGTTTCTGAGAATGTCTAGTTGAAATGATGACATTTGTGCGGTTGACTAGCAGTAAGCTACATATGCATTGGAGTAATATTATGTAACCCTAAATAGTTGGAATTCCCAAAGGGACAGCAAAGTTTTTTTGGATGACATGCCGTATTCAAGACTCTTAGGAAATTCTCTAAATAGTCCCTCCACTAGCGACTGTGGCTTAAAACTTCTGGTTTATATTTTTAAGGTCTTTCCTTTCTAAAGAGATTCTGAATTAAAGTTTAACATCTCACTCCCAACAAAAATGGAGTTCAAATGTATTTTCTTATAAATGTGAGACAAAAACATAATGTATATCATAAACAGTTTAAGTTTATCCCCTCAGGTAATGAAGAACTGTGTTTGAACTCAGATGAAAGATTGTCTTCTAAATGGTATTATTATTGCTGTTGTTTAGTCACTAAGTTGTGGATGACTCTTTGGGACCCCATGGACTGTGGCCTGCCAGGCTTCCCTGTCCATGGGATTTCCCAGGCAAGAGTACTCTTCTCTCTGGAACTAAAAGGCTTTAGGTGGAGTAAGCAGTAACAACAGCTCATTTTAATTATGCATTTACTCATAAAAAGCTTTAATGTATAATCTCACTTGATATTAAAAGGGTTTTAGGAAGGTGATAGTACTCCCTCCAATTCACGGTTGAGAAAAATTAATTCAAAGACTGATTTCTTCAACATTTATTAAATGTTTATTTTGTATCAGACAGGGGCAAAGTCGAATGTGACAGACTTGTTTTCTGCCCTTACGTAATTTGCGTAGTTGCGGTAGAGTCAGTAAATAAATAAGAACATGAACATAGGTGGCTTAGTGGTAAAGACTCTGCCTGCCAATGCAGGAGATACGGGTTCAATCCCTGAACTGGGAAGATCCCATGTTCTGAGGAGCAACTAAGCCTGTGCCCCACAACTGTTGAGCCTGTGCCCCAGAGCCTGGGAGCCCCAGCTACTGAAGCCCTGTGCTCCCTGGAGCCTGTGCGCCACAACTAGACAGTAGCCCCTGCTCGCCTCAACTGGAGAAAAGCCTGCAAAGCAATGAAGACTCAGCACAGCCAGAAAGAAGTCAATAGTTAAAAAGAAAACATAATGAAAAGTTTTATTAAGTGCTGTGAGGGATATAAAAAGAGCTCATGCTAAGGGACGGGGGTGGCCCAGAAGAAAGACCTCAAATAAGGCAGTTAGCTGAGGCCTTTGCTCACATACTTCGCTAGTCATTGGGAAGTCAGGGCCATACTCACGTCGTCTGCCTCCGGGGCTAGTGCTGTGTCAACTGACATAATAGGAACAAAATCATGAGCCGATCCTGAAAAAAGTTAGGCACTTTGGGAAATGACAATATTTTTTTATTTTATTTTTTTGTCAGCCCCTGATTGCCCTTGTAGTTGAGCAGGTGTAACAGGAAACAGTCTGGACTCACCCCTCCACCATCTGGGACATCCTTAGATTTACCTCAGCCTTCGGTATTGTGAGCACACCTCACTAGTCCCTAAAGTTGTAGTTTGACACCTGTCTCGTAAGAACCAGAGCTCCATTTCCACCCCCTGGTACCAGGGTCCTGCTAGTTCTATAACTGTAACATAATTGGACCTTCACTGACATTACTTCTCTGTTGTAAATATTGCATTTCATGAAGCATTTTTCTTATGACTGGAATATACATGTTCAGGTAAATGAGAATAAAGAGTATTGATTTCCAAATTTAATTCTGCAGCCAGTTCTGTGGTTGAACTGAAGAATCAGGAGCTAAATTGGCCTGCTCAGGATTGCTGTTTGCACAGATCATTTATTCTTTTCCAACAGAGTCAGGAAGGCAGCTGTGCAAAATGGAATTCCCGTTTTTCCAGAGGGTTGTTATAAAGACAGGAGTTCTGTACAATCATGTCTATTTACTCATCCCAGCACTTGGTTACCTCCCTCGTGACCCTGTGGAGCCTGGGGGGAATGCATTCTGCATGCTGGCTTGGGTCTGAGAAGGTTTTAAGAACTTACTGACAATTATGCATTGTGTTTCATTATTTATCCCACTGGGCCAACGTGAATCTCTCTCATGTCCACTGCAGGCTGATCTAAGGCCCCTGTTCACAAGGAAAGTCACGAGGAACCTTATCCTGATTTCAAAGCTTCCCCCTCCCCCATCCCGTATCCAGTAGGGATAATGGGAGTAGTTTTTAGGACTGAACACTGCCACCTTGTTTCCAGGAGTTTGACTCTGTTTTAAACTAGTGTGTTTGCTGTACATAATGTATCTCATGTTATCAGAAATTTGGGATATTTACCCTGGAAAATTTTAACAACTTCAAAGTGTAACTGAACAGCAAGAAAGGTTTCCAGGTCGGCTGCATTCCACCAGCACCAGAAGCCTGCTCATATCTGGCATTGTAAATAAATAAGGGACATGATGTTGGAACACGTTTGCAGAAACATGGTTTTATTTGACCCGTGCAAAATCGATTGGAATGTTTCTATCATTTCAAACTATGGATAAGGCACCATTCCAAGACTTTTCAGGAACTGATGGCTCCATTTTCTATGGGGCTTGTGCAACTATTGAGGTTGTTTGATGTAGAAGTTTAGGCCAGAGCATTTGCTTTATTTAAACTTTTTTCTAAAAGTGATACTAGAACAAAATTGTTTTTATATGCATGTTCACTGAGCTTGGGTGATTTAAACTTTGGCCAGCTTTAAATTCTCAGCTCACTGAAAAACAAGGACTGTCAAATGTAAGAAATAAGCAAAAACTTTAGTATAGTCCAGTGCCTGGGTGGTATTTTTTTGGGTAAAAGGAGCAGCTCTAGACTGTATTCCTGAAAGTATAAATTGGCTTTGAATTGCCCCCCAGTAGCAGGGACTGGCTGAGGAGTGTCCTGATGAAGCAGAGGACGCTGGCAGTCTTGGGTTGTGTCAGGCAGGAGAGGTGACCCAGGAGGCTGTGATTTCCGGTGGCCAGAGAGTGAGTGTTGGAGTCACATCTGGGAAACATCCGTGGCTGTGTGACCAGGAGAGACAGGGCTGATCTGCAGAGTCTTCCTGTTCTCTCTCTGCCCCTGCAGTCAATTTCCCACACCCAGCCAGGGAGCCCAAAATATAGACCCAAGTCAGTTCAGATTGTTGTTCCCCTCCTGAAGACTTTCCAGTGTCTTCCAGTAACTAAATGAAGTCCAAATATATTTCCAAATATAATTTGGAAGATAAAGCCAAATAAATTCCTAACTCCTTGCTGCTGCTTAAAGGGACCTAAATGATCTGTGCTGGTAAGCTTCCAACCCTCTTTTTTACCCTCCCGCCCAGCTCCACTGACCACACTGACCTCCTTGCCATCCTTGAACAAGCTGAACTTAATCCTTCTTTGGGGCCTTACTCTTTTTTTTAATTAAAAAATTTTTTTATTGTAATAAAAATCACAAAATAGAAAACATCTAATTTAACCCTATTTAACGGTACAGTTCAGTGGCACTAAGTACATTCATATTGTTCAACTCTCACCATCATCCATCTCCTGAATTTTTCACTTTCCGAAACTGAAACTCTGTCTCCATTAAGCAGTAAGTCCCCATTCCCCCTCACCCCGACCTTGTCCCCTGGGATCTACAGATGTATTTTCTGACTATGAATTTCACTATTCTAGATACTCTATGTAAGTGGAATCAAACAGTATTTGTCTGTACTTACTGTATATTGGAATGCACTTTTAAAGTTAATTTAATATATGTCCTGTAAATAGATTGTACCTTCTTTTTCTTCCCCTGTGTTGTATAGTAAGTTCTCGTTAGTTATTTATTTTACAAGTTATCTTTTGGGGCCTTCCTCTTGCTAACCACCCTCTAATCCTCCATATTGAAATTTGCTACCCCAAGATTTTTTATTCTCTCAATCCCCAGCATCACTAAAGTCTCCTTTCCCTTGTCTTTTCCTTTGACAGCACTTCCCTACAACATTTTCTAAGAGAGTTTCTCTACCCCTTAACTTTCTATTCCCTTATGCCAATTATTTGTTTTCAGCTTTATCACTTTCTGATATTATGCTATATATTTATTAGTATGACTCTTTCTTAACTGTTTGGTCCAAATCTGTAGCTCTAAACCTAGAACAGTTCCTGGTACATAGTAGATTTTTGATAAATATTTGATGATTCACTGAGGGAATGGGGATGAGCTGATATAAATGCTAAGAGGAAACAAAATAGTAATTTGGGCCATAACATTTATAGCAAAGAGAGTCCTGAGAAATGGGACAAGGAATGAGGTGCAGAACAAAAAGAGTGGTTTAGAAGCTAAATTTTGGAATAGCGAGTTAGAATGTCTTATAGAAGAAGCTAGACATATAAAAGACCCACAGATGACAACAGTCAGCCATTCTATCTAAGACTTGTGCAATACCTGGTGCAGCTTCATTTTATTATTCTTTGCTGAAAATATTGCAATGAATTTACTTTTCCTACACAAAAATCCCTTTCTTCTATGCGTCTGAAGTCAACAATAAAAAGGTGTTTCTATAATAATTTTGCTTAAATTCAGAAAACATCTTATGTTAGGGTCTTTCTAAATTCCTATGCAATTGATTTTATACACTTCCTAACACCACCCACAAAGATAAACTCAAAATGGATTAAAGATTTAAATGTAAGACCAGAAACTATAAAACTCTTAGAAGAAAATACAGGTAGTACACTCGATGAGATAAAGCAAGATCCTCTATGATCCACCTCCTAGGTTAATGGAAATAAAAGTAAAAGCAAACAAGTGGGACCTGATTAAACTTAAAAGCTTTTGCACAGCAAGGAAGCTACAAGTGAGGTGAAAAGACAACCCTCAGAATGGGATAAAATAATAGCAAGTGAAACAACTGACAAAGGATTAATTTCCAAAATATGCAAGCAGCTCATACAACACAATACCAGAAAAACAAACAACCCAATCAAAGAGTGGGAAAAAGACCTAAACAGACATTTCTGCCGAGAAGACATACAGATGGCCAACAAACACCTGAAAAGGTGCTCAACATCGCTCATTATTAGGGATATGCAAATCAAAACCACAATGAGATATCAGCTCACACCAGTCAGAATGGCCATTACCCAAAAGTCTACAAACAATAAGTGCTGGAGAGGGTGTGGAGAAAGGGGAACACTCTTGCACTGTTGGTGGGAATGCAAATTGATACAGCCACTATGGAAGATGGTATGGACATTCCTTAAAAACCTAGGAATAAAACCACCATATCACCCGGCAATCCCACTCCTAGGCATATACCCTGAGGAAACCAAAATAGAAAGAAACATATGTATCCCATTGTTCATTGCAGCACTATTTACAATAGCTATAACAAGGAAGCAACCTAGATGTCCATCAACAGATGAATGGATAAGGAAGTTGCGGTACATATACACAGTGGAATATTACTCAGCCATAAAAAGGAACACATTTGAGTCAGTTCTAATGAGGTAGATGAACCTAGAACCTATTATACAGAGTGAAGTAAGTCAGAAAGAGAAAGATAAATATCACATGCAGATGCATGTATAGAGAATACAGAAAAATGGTCCTGAAGAATTTATTTACAGGGCAGCACTGGAGAAACAGACATAGAGAATAGATTGGTGCATGTGGGGAAAGGGAGGAGAGGGTAGGATGCATGGAGAGAGTAACATGGATGCTTACATTACCATATGTGAAATAGATAGCCAATGGGAATTTGCTGTATGGCTCAGGAAACTCAAACCGGGGCTCTGTATCAACCTAGTGGGGTGGGATGGGGAGGGAGATGGGAAAGACATTCAAAAGGGACTGGATATATGTATACCTATGGCTGATTCATGTTGAGGTTTGACAGAAAACAACAAAATTCTATAAAGCAATTATCCTTCAATTAATAAATAAATTATGTATATATAAATATATATTTCAATTAAAAATAAATTATATATATATATATATAAATAGGTAAATGGGAAGAGGGGGTTGGAGACAAAGGGAGAGAGAGGAAGGTTTCACTTTCCTTTATTGATCAGCAGGGCCAGTGAACTTCCGGCAGCAATGTGTAGAGAGAGGAGCAGGTTGTTGGATGTGCAGAAATTGAGAAAGGATGTGGGAAAATGAATGTTTTTTCTGAGAATGTAGCAGAAGGGCAAGTGTAACTATTGGCAATAAAGCAGTAGAAGGGTGGCAAAGAGGCAGAAAAACTGCCTCAGCAGATTCTGAGGTTTGAATATTTTTTTTCAAATAGAGAAGTGGTAGAGTGGAATAACAATAGAAGATAAAGGGGAAAAAGACACAAATATGTGATTTTCCTTACCAAGAATTTTTGTCATATTTCCTCCTTTTTTGATTATATTTCCTCCAAGGCAAAATAAAATTATTTTTAATTATCAGTTCACGTACATTTAGAAAGTGGAACAGTTTATAATCAATGAAAATACACTACAGATGTGGAATTGAGCGTTTGGTTTAATGGACTTTAGGTTAATAAATAGGAAATCTGTGGATAGGGGACTTTCCTGCAGTTGGTGCCACATTTGAGAAACTTGTCTTGGATGGCTTTATCATGGGAAAAAAAATCAGATCAAAAGGAAAATTGTTAAGTGAAAGGATAAATACTTGGGGAATTTAAATGGAAAGTTACGAGCTGAAAGGAATAGGGGGAAATCTATTTAGGACCTCTTGCCGTACATTAGAATCTGAGCATGTATGATGAACTGATGGTTAAAGAGTTTCTGAGAACTTCTGAGGCATGTGCTTTGTGTCATTCCCAGGATGACCCAGCATGGGAAACTTCAAGGCAGTGTAAGCACACAGAGCATTTCGTGAGGGACAAAACCCTTTCTGCTTCTGAGCTTCATGGGAAAAAAACAATGAAAATGGAATCTACTTGCTCTCAGAATTACTGAGAACAAAAATGTTCCGAAGGAAGAACATAAAGATGAGCTTCAGGGAAGAGATCCTTATTACAGGGAGTTATTTAGTTAGAGGAAGAATTCTAGATCTTTAATGATATAAGTTGTCAGTATGCATGCGTGCTAAGTCGCTTCAGTCCTGTCCGACTCTTTGTGAGCCTATGGACTGTAGCCTGCCAGGCTCCTCTGTCCGTGGGGATTCTCCAGGCAAGAATACTGGAGTGGATTGCCATGCCCATCTCCAGGGAATCTTCTTGACCCAATGATTTTAACCGACTCTCCTGCAGCTCCTGTATTGCAGGTAGATTCTTTACCACTGAGCCACTGGGGAAGTCATTATAGATTATGGGGACATGTATTCAGATATCTAAGACCACTTGACATGATCAGAATAAAAATTGAACAATGTAACGGGATATTAAGAGATTTGGTCAGGCAGCCAGAGTTAGAATCCCAGACCTACCACTTTCTAGTTATTATTGAAGCATAACATACATTTAAAAAACTGAATAAATAATGGCACAGTTCAGTGACTTTTCATAAAGAGACATATCCCATAGGTAGCATTCATAGAGATCGAGAATCAGAATAATAAGAGCATCTCAGAAAGCCCCTTGGCACTCACTTCTTGTTACTGTCTCCACGATTAACCACTCTCCTGATTTTTAACCCCACAGATTTGTTTTGACTGATTTGTCATAACTTTTATGAATAGAATCATTCAATATGTATTCTTTTCCATTTATCGCCTTTTAGTCAACTTTATGTGATTCACATATGTTGTTGTCTAGCTGGATCTATTGGTTTTCACTGACTAATTATATACTGCCATATGCTGCTGCTGCTGCTAAGTCGCTTCAGTCGTGTCCGACTCTGTGCGACCCCATAGACGGCAGCCCACCAGGCTACCCCATCCCTGGGATTCTCCAGGCAAGAACACTGGAGTGGGTTGCCATTTCCTTCTCCAATGCATGAAAGTGAAAAGTGAAAGGGAAGTCGCTCAGTCGTGTCCAACTCTTAACGACCCCATGGACCACAGCCTACCAGGCTCCTCCATCCATGGGATTTTCCAGGCAAGAGTGCTGGAGTGGAGTGCCATTGCCTTCTCTATACTGCCATATACATAACCACAATTTAAAAAATCTACACTTGATGGACGTCTGGGCTGTTTCTAGGTTTTGATTACTCTTCACAGTATTGCTGGGAATGTTTTTGTACCTGTTTTTCCTTTTTGTGAACATCTGAATGTATTTGTATTCGTCTGCTAGAGCTCCTGTAACAAAATAGCATAGGAAGGGTGGCTTAAACAACAGAAGTTTATTTTATCACAGTTCTGGAGACTGGAAGTCTGAGATGAAGGTGTCAGTAGGTTTGGTTTCTCCAGAGGCCTCTCTCCTTGACTTGTGGACAACTGCTTCCTTGTTATGTCCTCACATGGCCACTTCATATAAGGATACCAGTCCTATTGGATCATGGTCTCACTCTTATGACAGCGTTTAACATTAATTGCTTACTTAAAGCCCTATCTCTAGTAACATTGGTGATTGGGACTTCAGTCTGTGAATTTGGGAGGACACAATTCAGTCTATAACAGCATTTCTCTGGGTTGTATACTTAGGAGTAAATGATTGATCTTTGGACATGAATGTGTTCAGATTTAGTAGATCCTGACAGTTTTCCAAATTAGTTGAACTAATTTGCATCCCCAGCAGCAGTATACCAAGGTTCCAGCCACTTCATGATCTCAGTAATTATAGTATTGTCTTTCATTTTAGCCATTCTGGTGGGTATGTAAATGATATATCACTATAGTGAATTCTGGGAGTTGGTGATGGATGGGGAGGCCTGGCGTGCTGTGATTCATGGGGTCGCAAAGAGTTGGACACGACTGAGCGACTGAACTGAACTGAACTGATAGTTTAATTAGCATTTCCTAAATGGTTACTGAAGCTGATTGTCTCTTATATGTTTATTAGCCAATTGGATATTCTCATTGGTAAAATGTCTAAGACTTTTGACTATTTTAAAGTTTTACTATCTGTCATTTTCTTATTGAGTTGAAGAAGTTCTTATTCTAGAAGTCAGTTCTTTATTGAATATGTGACTAGCAAAAATCTTATGCTATTCTATGTGCTGCCTTTTCAGGTGTTGATTCATGGTTTGATAAATGTAAGTTCCTAATTATCATAGAGAAGTTTAAGTTGTAATTTTTTTTTTCATGGCTAGTGCATTCTGTTCCTTATTTTGGCAGTTTTTGCCTAGGCTTCAGGTCAGGAAGATTCCGATATTTTCTTTCAACAGTTTCATTGTTTACTTTTCACATTTAGAACTCCTTAACATTTAAAACTAATTTTTGTGTGTTCTGTGAGTTTGGGGGATGTAGTTGTGATTGACCTTTATGCATACAGATATTCAACTGACCCCAAGCCATTCATTTATAAAGCCCATCTTTCCCCACTGCACTGCATTGTCATCTCTGTCATAAACTAGGTTACGGTACTCATTATGGATCAGTTCCTCCATGCGCTCTATATTTTCACTGGTTGTATATCCTTGAGCCAATGTCACACTGTCTTAAATACTATAATAATCCTTTATAATAAGGCTTGACTTCTTAAAGTAACCTTCTTTGCCAAAGGCTAGTCTCAGTTCTTCACGTTTTCAAACACATTTTAGAATTGTCTTACCAATTTCCATAAAATATCTGCTAGGATTTTGGTTTGGATTACAATGAACACAAAAATCAATACAGAAAGAACAAATATTTTAAACATATGGAGCCTTTCAACTCATGATCATGATTGTTGCTGTTGTCACTAAGCTGTGTCTGACTCTTTGCAACCCCATAAACTGTGGCACTCCAGGCTCCTCTGTCTTCCACTATATCTCTGAGTTTGCTCAAATTCATGTCCATTGAGTCAATGATTTTAACTATGTCATCCTCTGCCATGCCCTTCTCCTTTTTTTCCCAGTATCAGAGTCTTCTCCAGTGAACCGGCTCTTCACATCAGCTGGCCAAAGTATTGGAGTTTCAGCTTCAGTATCCGTCCTTCAAATGAATATTCAGGGCTGATTTACTCTAGGATTCACTGGCTAAATTTGCTTTCAGTCCAAGGGACTCTCAAAGGTCTTCTCCAGCACCACAATTCAAAAGCATCAATCCTTTTGCACTCAGCCTTTTTTATGGTCCAGTTCTCACACCCATACATGACCACCGGAAAAACCATAGCTTGGACTATGTGGGCTTTGTCAGCAAAGTGATGTCTCTTCTGTTTAATATGATTTCTAGGTTTGTTATAACTTTCCTTCCAAGGAGCAAGGATGAACATGGTACATCCTATTATTTACTTAAACCTTTGATTTCTATAGTTGTCAATGTGGGGTTATTACACAATTTTATTAGATTTATTCCTAGATGTTTTATGATTTTTAAGATGTTACTATAAATTAATCCAGTGTATTAAGAGAGGTGAAAAGCAAAGGAGAAAAGGAAAGATATAAGCATCTGAATGCAGAGTTCCAAAGAATAGCAAGAAGAGATAAGAAAGCCTTCTTCAGTGATCAATGCAAAGAAATAGAGGAAAACAACAGAATGGGAAAGACTAGAGATCCCTTCAAGAAAATTAGAGATACAAAGGGAACATTTCATGCAAAGATGGGCTCGATAAAGGATAGAAATGGTATGGACCTAACAGAAGCAGAAGATATTAAGAAGAGGTGGCAAGAATACACAGAAGAACTGTACAGAAAAGATCTTCACGACCCAGATAATCATGAGGATGTGATCACTAATCTAGAGCCAGACATCTTGGAATGTGAAGTCAAGTGGGCCTTAGAAAGCATCACTAAGAACAAAGCTAGTGGAGGTGATGGAATTCC
>SJYX01020978.1:415389-449527 GCA_006410675.1 Oreotragus oreotragus | reverse complement strand
CTGTGGTGTTGGAGAAGACTCTTGAGAGTCCCTTGGACTGCAAGGAGATCCAACTAGTCCATTCTGAAGGAGATCAACCCTGGGATTTCTTTGGAAGGAATGATGCTAAAGCTGAAACTCCAGTACTTTGGCCACCTCATGTGAAGAGTTGACTCATTGGAAAAGACTCTGATGCTGGGAGGGATTGGGGGCAGGAGGAGAAGGGGACGACCGAGGATGAGATGGCTGGATGGCATCACTGACTCAACGGACGTGAGTCTGAGTGAACTCTGAGAGATGGTGATGAACAGGGAGGCCTGGCGTGCTGTGATTCATGGGGTCGCAAATAGTCGGACACGACTGAGCAACAGAACTGAACTGAACTTAAGATATTTCCATTCATATCTCCACATATGGGTATTTGGGGGAATTTTGAATAATATTGATCCAAAGATGATCAAGGCAAATTAAATAATCAAGCAGTGTCTTCATTCATGCCTTCATGAATTTGTTTATCGAGTAAGTGTTTCTTGCATGCTTCCTCTATACTTGGAGTGTATAGGGAGTTACAAAGTATTACAGAGGTATTGAAGAAAGGAAACTACTTTGAAAACAAGAATATTGAAGGATTATCAGAATAATCACAGAAACCATACTGAAAAGTAACATCAGAAACAGCTAAATCACTTCATAGGGAGACAATAAAAGCAAACTAGGACACGAGAAAAATGAAGGATGGTGTGAAAGAGAATAATTAGTTAATATTATGTTTGAACTTTCAATTGCAGCAAATAAAATAAAAACTATGAAAAGTTCTCATGGAATCATGTCACATCAAGTTGGTATTAAACTCCACTCTGAAGGTAGGAGCCTGGGCATTCTGTGTGATCAGTATAACCTAGATTTAAGAGGTTTACAAGGAATAGAAGCCATAAACCTAACAATCAATGACCTCCTCCAGATGGGGTCCAGAAAGAGCCTGTTTAGGTTACCAGGAGGAATTTATCTGGAAGCTGTAGGGTGGGAACTGAGATCATCCCAGCTCTGTTATTTATTTATGAGGCCTATGTAGGAAGTATGGATCCTTTTGTTTTCCAGAAGGACTATAAACAACTCTGGTTGTTTGTATAAAAGATAGCACTGGATTTTTTTTTTTTTTTTAAGTAGACTGATAGGAGTGAAGTGTAGTTTGATTTAGAGTATGTGTCCATATTACACATTATCTAAGGGTAATTGGGTTGCCCATTGAAGTTGGCAAAGCCAAGACATTTAAGCAAATGTAAGAACAAGGAAAGGAAGAAAATAAAAGTGCAAAGCATTGAGCAGTGAGGATTTTGAGCTCATGAGAGTTCTGAAAAGTATGTGTAATCTAAACTAGAGATAAATGGATATGGTGGAAGGAGCATTGACCGAGGAGTCACAACGAGTCTCAGTTCTCATACTTTACTAGCAATTTTATCTTTTTAAGCTAATTAACCTCTTTTTTTTTTTTTTTTAAGTAGACTGATAGGAGTGAAGTGTAGTTTGATTTAGAGTATGTGTCCATATTACACATTATCTAAGGGTAATTGGGTTGCCCATTGAAGTTGGCAAAGCCAAGACATTTAAGCAAATGTAAGAACAAGGAAAGGAAGAAAATAAAAGTGCAAAGCATTGAGCAGTGAGGATTTTGAGCTCATGAGAGTTCTGAAAAGTATGTGTAATCTAAACTAGAGATAAATGGATATGGTGGAAGGAGCATTGACCGAGGAGTCACAACGAGTCTCAGTTCTCATACTTTACTAGCAATTTTATCTTTTTAAGCTAATTAACCTCTGACTCTCAGCTTCCTGACCTATCTAAGCTCAAATGATGTGATGTGAGAGCTCTTGTCAATGATAAGGTATCATGTAAATATGAGACAGTGGTTTAATATCACTTTCCTGGTATTATTAAACTCATATAATGACATCATATTGACTATCATTTTAGCATCAGTTCTCAAACTTTTATATCTCAAGACCCCTTTGCACTCTCAAAATATTGGGGACCCCAAAGAACTTTTATATGTGTGGGTTATATCCATGGTATATGTTACATTAGGAATTAAAACTGAGAATGGTTTTTAAAAATATTTATTTTTTAATAATTGACATTATTTTATATTTGTGTATATCTTTTTCACTACTGGTTTAATGAAGATGACTGAATTCTCATATCTGTTTCCACATTCAATCTGTTGAAATATATAAAGAAAATCAGGCCTTCTGCAGATTTAGAAAAGGGAAGGGTATTTTAATATATATTTTTTTGATAATTGTAGATATTCTTTGACTCAAAACTTTCTCTCTTAAAGGTTGGGTACATTATGAAACCTGAACCCATATCAACAAACTTTTCTTGTTCTTTCTATTAAATTCATTAGATCATCTTGCTCTTTGAATGAATCTTTCCCATACATGATTTTGTAACATCATTTATTAGTCTGCTTTAAAGATTTGCCAAATGTTGGAAAATTTCATATAAAACATTTAAAAAATCATATTTGTTAATATCCTTACCATTTCATCAGAAAAATTTTAAGTATTATAATGCTGTCTAACTCAAAGTTATAGAAACGAATCTTCTAAAATTCTATTTTCCACTTGAAAGCTTGAATTTAGTTGCGTATATGCATGCTCAATTATGTCTGACTCTCTGTGACACCCCATGGACTATAGCCCACCAGGCTCCTCTGTCCATGGATTATCCTGGAAGGAATACTGGAGTAGGTTGCCATCTCCTTCTCTAGGGAATCTTCCCGACCTAGGGCTCAAATCTGTGTGTCCTGCAGCTCCTGCATTGGCACTCTGATTCTCTACCACTGAGCCACCTGGGAAACTGGGGTGAATTCAGTTACAGTCAACAAATACTGTCATTTATTTTTTGAAGTAACAGACTTACTTCGTTCATGCTGAGAAAATGCCTGCCAAATACCCAAATCTGAATAACCATAGTTTGTCTGTTAAAAAGTTTTTCAGGTGAAAATGGTGTTCCATGAAAAAAGTAGCTAGTTCAACTTGCAACTCACAATCATACCAGGGCTTTTCTCTGAGACCCTCACACTTCTATAGGCTGCAGAATTGCTTTTTTGTTTAATACTTCGCATTTCATTATATGGACATCTTAAAGACGTGAATTCAAATGCTGAGATTTAATTAAAATAATTATTTTACTGCTTCATTGAGAATATTCTTAAGTTAACTGACTTCATTTGCCCCTCTATGAATGATGGAGGTCAACTATTCAATGATCACAATAGTTTGGTTCTACTGCCTTGATTTGTGCTAAGGGGCCAATAGTTTTCTTTTCTGTGTAAATGTCAATACGATGAAAGTTCAGTTCAGTTCAGTCGCTCAGTCATGTCCGACTCTGCGACCTCATGAATTGCAGCAGGCCAGGCCTCCCTGTCCATCACCAACTCCTGGAGTTCACTCAAACTCACGTACATCGAGTCGGTGATGCCATTCACCCATCTCATCCTCTGTTGTCCCCTTCTCCCCTTGCCCCAAATTCCTCCCAGCATCAGAGTCTTTTCCAATGAGTCAACTCTTCACATGAGGTGGCCAAAGTACTGGAGTTCAATGTATTGGAGTTTCAGCTTCAGCATTAGTCCTTCCAGTGAATATTCAGGATAATTTCCTTTAGAATTGACTAGTTTGATCTTTTGGCAGTCCAAGGGACTCTTAAGAGTGTTTCCAACACCACAGTTCAAAAGCATAAATTCTTTGGTGCTCAACTTTCTTTATGGTCCAACTCTCATGTCCATACACGACTACTGGAAAAATTATAGCTACTAAACTGAACTGAACTGAATTGAGGAAGGGTTTAATTACATTTGTCAGCAAAGTAATGTCTCTGCTTTTTAATATGCTGTCTAGGTTGATCATAGGTTTTCTTCCAAGGAGCAAGCATCTTTGAATTTCATGGCTGCAGTCATCATCTGCAGGGATTTTGGAGCCCAAGAAAATAGTCTGTCATGGTTTCCATTGTTTCCCCATCTATTTGCCATGAAGTGATAGAACCAGATGCCATGATCTTCATTTTGTGAATGTTGAATTTTAAGCCAGTTTTTTTCAGTCTTCTTTTTCACTTTCATCAAGAGGATCTTCACTTTCTGCCATAAGAGTGGTGTCATCTGCATATCTGAGGTTATTGATGTTTCTCCCAGCAATCTTGATTCCCGTTTGTGCTTCATTCAGCCTGGTATTTTGCATGATGTACTCTGCATATAAGTTAAATAAGCTGGATGACAATATATAGCCTTGATGTACTCTTTTCCCAATTTGGAAGGAGTCCATTGTTCCATCCAGTTCTAACTGTTGCTTCTTGACCTGCATACAGGTTTCTCAGATGGCAGGTAAGGTGGTCTGGTAGCCCCATCTCTTCAAGAATTTTTCACAGTTTGTTGTGACCCACACAGTCAAAGGCTTTTGTGTAGTCAATGAAACAGACACTTTTCTGAAATTCTCTAGTTTTTTTCTATGATCCAACAGATGTTGGCAATTTGATCTCTGGTTCCTCTGTCATTGGTAAGTCCAGCTTGAATATCTCAAAGTTCTTGGTCCATGTAGAAGCCTAGCTTGGAGTCTTTTGAGCATTACTTTGTTAGCATGTGAGATGAGTGCAACTGTGCAGTAGTTTGAACATTCTTTGGCATTGCCTTTCTTTGGGATTGGATTGAAAATTGACCTTTTCCAGTTCTGTTGCCACTGTGAGTTTTCCCAATTTGCTGTCATATTGAGTGCAGCACTTTAACAACATCATCTTTTAGGATTTGAAATAGCTCAGCTGGAATTCCATCACCTCCACTAGGGAGTGTTTATTCTTCCCTTTGTTATCTGTTACTAAACTGTTTCATTTGATGGTCACTAAACTGTTAAACTCTTGCAAGGTAATTCTGAATCTAAAAGTGTTTAATAGCTCCAAAGCTTTGTCCAGCTTATATACCTAGAGCTCCACAGTGATTGTTGAATAGATATATGAATAGGTGAATGAACTAAATGACTGTAAGAATGTGTACAGTAAGAATTATTGCACATAGAACCAACAGGTTGTTCTTTTCCACCAATTCACAGACATTTCCTAGAGAGCTAATTTGGAATACTTTTCAATTATCCTTCTGTAGGGAATATAAATCTAATTTATAAAATTATAAATCTAATCAATATCTGCTCTCTTGTTTCACAAAAAGGAATATTTTATAAAAATGAATGGGACAATGAGGGGATGTTCTTAGATTGTCAGACAAAAGGTGCCTCTTCTTTCAGCATTCTCTTTCTGATGGTACCAGGGAATATTTTGAGACAAGCAAAGATTTTCTCCTCCTAATTGTTGATTCCAGAGGGCTTATAATAACATTCTCATATTCCACTTCTAAATGTATTTTATTTAACTTTAAAATTTTTGGTCATAGAACTCATATGCATTTAGCACTTGTAATCACATAATGAAATACAGAACTCTGTATAGTTATCACTCAGCATGCAATATACTTTTGTTAGCAGCAGCACAACAAGCCCTTTCAGTAAAATATTGCTTGTTAATTTTTATCCTTCTTATATTTTCCATATATTTAAAACATAAGTGAAATTTCTAATTATATGTATGGAAGTATATTTAATCTCTATTATTTTTATTATCTTTATTTTATATCCATCTGCCTTTCCTGAGAAGCAGTAGCAAAGATTCATGCATTATTCTAGATCACTGGAGTTTAAAATATTACTTATGTCATTTTGAGACATGAAGATATCAATCCATACTATGACCTAGTCAATATTGCTCTTAGGATTGCAATCACATCTGTGAAATAAAAAAACACAAACTAGGGATATTTTTATCGTTGTTGTTTTATTTGGTTTGTGGAGCAGAGTTCTAACCAGGTGTTGGATCTACCCATGTTTCTTGGCTGAATCAAGACAGTAGAAGGCCCACAGGTAAATTTTCCTACTTATCAACTAGCATTAACATGCTGACACTAGTCTCTTAGGGTCACATTGCTACAAAAAAGTTGTAGGAGAAGCATGACTTTAGATTCTCTTTTTTTGTGTTAGTTAATCATCAGTTCAGTTCAGTCGCTCAGTTGTGTCTGACTCTATGACTCCATGAATCACAGCACGCCAGGCCTCCCTGTCCATCACCAACTCCCAGAGTCCACCCAAACCCATGTCCATTGAGTTGGTGATGCCATCTAACCATTTCTTCCTCTGTCATCCCCTTCTCTTCCTGCCCTCAATCTTTCCCAGCATCAGAGTCTTTTCAAATGAGTCAGCTCTTTGCCTCAGGTGGCCAAAGTATTGGAGTTTCAGCTTCAACATCAGTCCTTCCAATAAACACCCAGGACTGATCTCCTTTAGGATGGACTGGTTGGATTTCCTTGCAGTCCAAGGGACTCTCAAGAATCTTCTCCAACACCACATATGATCCTTCTAACCATGTCTGGAAGCTTTGGTCAGGTTCAACACAAGGATGGTTGATAATATCAATTTTAAAGCATTGCACTTTAATTTCTAGCCAATCCTAGATACAATTCTCTCTGTCTTCTTCAAACTATAAATAGTATTTTATGTAGATGTATTGTCATAGGTAAAAACACAGAGATCAAAACAATAAACTATAAAGTCTATTAAATGTAAAAATACATTCAATTTTAGAAGTTATGAAGATGACCTTTCAAAATATTTAAAAGAAAGATTTGTTAACCATTCAGTAAATGATATGGAGGCAACAAGATAACTACTGCTTAAAATAAAATCATAGCAATAATTCTAAGAAAATACCAATCAATATTAACAGGATTGACATTTAAAAGCATAAAATAAAACAACAATTTTTCTGCATTATATTGGAAAAAGAATGTCTAAGCATGCACTTATAGTATTAGGTGTAAAGGAAAATAATAAATTTGCCAGAATAAAATAAATTTATTAATTTTATAAGTCAAATATCAATGCATATATGTGGAATATAAAAAATATAGTACAGATGAACTATTTACAGGGCAGGGAATAGAGATATAGACAAGGAGAAGGGACATGTGGACACAGTGGGGCAAGGGAAATGTGGGATGAACTGGTAGATTATGACTGGCATCATTCATTCCTGTGTGTAAAGTAGCTAGTGGGAACTAGCTTCCTGGCTAGCACAGGAAGCTCAGCTTGGAGCTCTGTGGTGACCTAGAAGGGTGGAATGTGGGGGTAGAAGGCAGGTTCAAGAGTGAAAGGGGGATATATGTATACATCTACTGATTCACTTCCTTGCAAATGGAAACTAGCACAACTTTGTAAAGCAATTTTCTCTAATTAAAAAAAAAAACTATGTTATGAAAATATGCATGCTATGAATTAACAACATATATAATAAAAAGGGGTGATTAGACTTACCCTTAGAGTATATTTATGAAATTAGTGGATATCTTAATAAAAAATTAAAAAATCCAAAGGCAAATATCATAAAGAGAAAAATATAAGTAGAAAAATTTTAAAGTTACATTATATTAGTATCCAAAGAAATGCAAATAGAAGTGTCACCAAGACACCATTTTTATGTATTAAATTAGAAATAAGATATTCATAAGGAAAAAATATTAATCTCCAATTAAGTTTTTGTATGTATGAGGCAGATTTTTTTTTTCTCTTATAAATATCCTATTGCTTCAGCATGATATACTGTAATTTTTTTTCTTTAATGGTGTTTATTCCTTTGATACCATTCAAGTGAATACATATGTGCCAGTTTACATTATGGTTTTTGGTCTATTGTCTTTGTCTATTTACCTATCTTTATGCCAATATCACACTTACATAATTATTATATTGAAGCTCTATCATGACTATTGACATTTTACAGTTTATTTTAAAGATGGGCTTGTCTATTCTAAATTTTTGGCATTTCCAAATAAATTTAAAAATTAGCTTATCTATTTGAACAAAAGTTACTGCTATGACATTTTATAACATTTTATTGACTCTAAATAAAAACATCTAAATCAACTTTGGAAAATCAATACATTAAAATATTAGATCTTCTAATCCAATTAAAATATTACGGTTCTCCATTTTAGATGGTTAATTTCACCAATTTATTTTTGCTTTTATTGTAAAGGCTTCTACATTCTTCTTGATGTTTATTCCTAATTATATGACATTTTTGAGATTTTAAATACTAATTGATATTGTCTCCTCAACTTAAATTTTAAATCCTTTATTTTGTGTAAATAATTTATTTTTTCTATGTGTGTGCTCTGTTGCTCTGTCCTGTCTAACTCTTTGCAACCCCATGGCCTATAATTTGTTAGTCTTATCTGTCCATGGAAATTTCCAGGCATGATTACTGGAGTGGGTTGCCATTTCCTCCTCCAGAGGGTCTTCCAGACCCAGGGACTGAGCCCACATCTCCTGTGTCTCCTGCATTAGCAGATGAGTTCTTTACCACAGCACCACCTGGGAAGCCCTTGTATAGAGGAAGAATGCATAAAAAGAAAAAAACTTGGTACATAGCAGGATGAATCTCAGAAACAATTTTCTGAGCACAAGATGGCATACACAGAAGAGCATGTGTTGTGTGATTTCATTTATTTTAAGTTTAAGATAACTAACATCAAAAAAAGATGTCCTTTTCAATATAGGGGACTGGAATGCAAAAGTAGGAAGTCAAGAGATACCTGGAGTACCAGGCAAGTTTGGCCTTGGAGTACAAAATGAAGCAGGGCAAAGGCTAACAGAATTTTGCCAAAGAATGCACTGGTCACAGCAAACACCCTTTTCCAACAACACAAGAGATGACTCTACACATGGACATCACCAGATGGTCAATACTGAAATCAGATTGATTATATTCTTTGTAGCCCAACATAGAGAAGCTCTCTACAGTCAGCAAAACAAGCTGACTATGGTTCAGATCATGAACTCCTTATTGCCAAATTCAGACTTAAATTGGAAAAAGTAGGGAAAACCACTAGACCATTCAGGTATGACCCAAATCAAATCCCCTACAATTATACAGTGGAAGTGACAAATAGATTCAAGGGATTAGCTCTGATCCGCAGAGTACTTGAAGAACTCTGGACGGAGGTTCGTAACATTGTATATGAGGCAGTGGTCAACACCAACCCCAAGAAAAAGAAAGGCAAAATGGTTGTCTGAGGGGGCCTGACAAATAGCTGAGAAAAGAAGTGAAGATGGAAAAAAGGAAAGATATACCCATCTGAAATCAGAGTTCCAAAGAATAGCAAGGAAAGATGAGAAAACCTCCCTAAGTGATCAATGCAAAAAATAGAGGAAAATAATAGAATGGGAAAGACTAAAGATCTCTTCAAGAAAATTAGAGATACCAAGGCAACATTTCATGCAAAGATGGGCACAATAAAGGACAGAAATGGTATGGACCTAACAGAAGCAGAAGATATTAAGATGAGGTGGCAAGAATACACAGAAGAACTACACAAAAAAATCTAATGACCCAGATAACCACAATGCTGTGATCACTCACCTAGAGCCAGATATCTTTGGATTGCGAAGTCAAGTGGGCTTTAGGAAGCATCACTATGAACAAATCTAGTGGAGGTGATAGATTTCTAGCTGAGCTATTTTAAATCTTAAAAGATGATGTCCTAAAGTACTGCACTCAGTATGCCAGCAAATTTGGAAAGCTCAGCAGTGGCCACAGGACTGGAAAAGGTCAGTTTTCATTCCAATCCCAAAGAAAGACAATGTCAATGTTCAAACTACCACACAATTGCACTCATTTCACATGCTAGCAAAGTAATGCTCAAAATTCTCCAAAACTATGCTTGAACAGTACATGAACCAAGAACTTCCAGATGTACAAAGTGGATTTAGAAAAGGCAGAGGAACCAGAGATTCAGTTGCCAACATCCATTGTAAACAGCAAGAGAATTCCAGAAAAACTCTACTTCTGCTTCATTGACTATGCTAAAGTCTTTGACTGTGTTGATGACAACAAACTGAGGAAAATTCTTCAAAAGATGGGAATACCAGACCACCTTACCTGCCTTCTGAGAAACCTGTATGCAGGTCAAGAAGCAACAGTTAGTATGGGACATTGAACAACTGACTGGCTCCAAATTGGGAAAAGAGTACATCAAGGCTGTATATTGTCACCATACTTATTTAACTTATATGCAGAGTATATCATGCAAAATGTAGGGCTGGATGAAGCACAAGCTGGAATCAAGATTGCTGGGAGAAATATCAATAACCTCAGATATGCAGATGACACCACCCTTATGGCAGGAAGCAAAGAAGAACTAAAGAGCCTTTTGATAAAAGTGGGAAAGTAACCAGAATAGAAAGAGACACATGTACCCCAATGTTCATTGCAGCACTGTTTATAATAGCCAGGACATGGAAACAACTTAGATGTCCATCAGCGGATGAATGGATAAGAAAGCTGTGGTATATATACACAATGGAGTATTACTCAGCCATTAA
This sequence comes from Oreotragus oreotragus, assembly GCA_006410675.1. NCBI lineage: Eukaryota > Metazoa > Chordata > Mammalia > Artiodactyla > Bovidae > Oreotragus > Oreotragus oreotragus. Next base: position 439,076 of record SJYX01020978.1, on the reverse strand, counting down.
AAAGAATACATTTGAATCAGTTCTAATAAGATGGATGAAACTGGAACCAATTATACAGAGTGAAGTAAGCCAGAAAGAAAAACACCAATACAGTATACTAACACATATATATGGAATTTAGAAAGATGGTAATGATCATTTAAAAAAAGCTTAAGAAAAAGCAATAAAAGAAACACTTAGCCTTATATTGGTATATGTCAGAATAGAATTTACATCTGACTTGGAAGGTATTAACCTTCCAGGGTATTGGAGGTTTCTCTATATTGATCTGGGTTTACATAGATGTACACACATGTAAAAATCTATGCAGATGTATGGTTAAAATTTTGCAATTTGTACTGTAGAGATTGCACCTCAATTTAGAAAAGTGACAATATGGGAGTTGGAACCTTATGTAATACTGATAGAAAAGATATACTCTTTCTGAAAGCAATTTCAAGATATGACAAAAAGATTTTTTTTAATGCCTGTGCACTGATCCAGTAACTTTTATATATTTATTCATTTTTAATTGGAGGATAATTGCTTTATAATATTGTATTGGTTTCTGTCATTTGTATCTGGGAAATTTTGCTTCTAGTAACTGATTCTAAGGATAGAACCTGACAATTGGCAAAAATATATATGTAAAATGACAGCCTTTTTATGATAGTGATGAGGAAAGACAACTAAATTTCTAAATTCTTGATAATTATAGTCTAGCCACAAGATGGACCACCAACCAGGCATTTAAAATTATCATAGAGATAAAATTTTCAAAAAACTAATAATTTTGGAGAACTGTGTTATGTGTTTAATATGGGTTATTCTATTTAATGCTTCCTAGGAACTAACTTGGGGAAGGCAATGGCACTCCATCCCACTACTCTTGCCTGGAAAATCCAATGGATGGAGGAGCCTGGTAGGCTGCAGTCCATGGGGTCGCTAAGAGTCAGACATGACTGAGCAACTTCACTTTCACTTTTCACTTTCATGCATTGGAGAAGGAAATGGCAACCCACTCCAGTGTTCTTGCCTGGAGAATCCCAGGGACAAGATGTGTATAAGAGACAGCCTCNCTGGACAATCCCATAGATGGAGGAGCCTGGTAGGCTGCAGTCCATGGGGTCGCTATGAGTCAGACATGACTGAGCAACTTCACTTTCACTTTTCACTTTCATGCATTGGAGAAGGAAATGGCAACCCACTCCAGTGTTCTTGCCTGGAGAATCCCAGGGACAAGGGAACCTGGTGGGCTGCTGTCTATGGGGTCACACAGAGTCAGACACAACTGAAGCGACTTAGCAGCAGCAGCAGCAGGCAGTGTAGGGGACACTCCATCAGAATGAAATGTGTGGGAGTTTCCCCCTATTCTTTAAACAAGAGAACTTCTAGATGCTTCTGTAAATGCAGGAGTCAGTTTGACCTTGCATCAAATCTTCCTTCTTCTAGTGAAATGTGCTTGAGTAGTTGCCCTCAGAATGCAAAGCCAGGAGACTTCCTGCTCCCACTGCTACGTGGAGCCCGAAGCATTGGGCGCTGAGCTGACTCCAGACTGGAACGTCCACCCCAGTTCTGGCTCAGACGCAGGACATCATCAATGCCTAATTGACTTCCTTTTCTCTTCTGGAGCTCACCTCATGCTCTTAAGCCTTCTATAAATCTTAACCATCAGTTGAGTTCAGTTCAGTCGCTCAGTCGTGTCCAACTCTTTGCGACCCCATGAATTGCAGCACGCCAGGCCTCTCTGTCCATCACCAACTCCCGGACTTCACTCAGACTCACATCCATCGAGTCAGTGATGCCGTCTAGCCGTCTCATCCTCTGTCGTCCCCTTCTCCTCCTGCCCCCAATCCCTCGTAGTTTAGGTGCTAACAGAAGAAAACAAATTCTCCTCGATTTGCTCCCTGTCATCAGGGCTAAGCCCCTCCTTTTGCAATAGCAGCACCTCCTCCGACCAACCCCACGAGCAGTTCTATCCTCTTTAAACATATTGGTCGTATCCTGGCCCCACTGTCACCAAGAATGAGGTCTCCCTTCAGATCTATAAATCCGTCCCACCAACATTTCAACGTGCTTAAGTATCTTCTGCCTGATAAAATCTTCCTCAGCCACGTGCTCCTTTCCAACCACTCCCCTTTCTTCTAAGTGCAGTTCTCAAAGGTCTTAGAAGAGATTCCGCTCTGTACACACACACACACACACACACACACACACACACACTCTCACTCTCCTCCATCTTCATCCAGTGTAATCTGTCTTCTTGGCTACAACTTCACTGACTTCACTTTCAGCGAGGTCCTCAGAGATTTCCTTGTCACCAGTGTTTGGCAGCAACCTCACTGTCATTGATTCATTCTTCCTTCTGGAAACCTCTTCTGTTAGCTTCCCTGAGTCCGGTGCCACCTCTCTGGTGACCGTTGCCCAGTCTCCTTGGAAGCTTTTCTTGTATTCCCACCACTGCCCCATATGATGTCCAGAGCATTAAGGAGCCCCTCCTGGTCCCTTTCCTCATTCAGCACACTCAGGCTGGACAATTTCAGCTACCTCTAGGATTTAATACCACCAGATTAGTGTGGCCTCCTCATCCTGAGCTCCGGACAAGGACGTCGTTGGCTATTTCCACCTTCATGAAATGCTCTCCTCTTGGCTCCCCTGGTTCCAGAATGCCTTGGTTTTCTTCCTTTCTTCCTTTTTTTTGTTTTTTTTTTTTTGGCACATATTTCTCAGTCTTCTTAAATCTGTCACTTCCCTACTTAAAGCACTTGAGTTCTTTGAATTCAGTGTGAACTAATAAACCCAATCATTCCTCCTCCCTCCTTGTCTAGATGCATCCCTCCTCACACCAGCTCTAGCTGTCCTCAACTTACAAATCTTTCATTTCTTTGAATGTCTTGCTGTCCTGTCTCTTGTTCCACATGGATAACTGTGACCTGAAGCCAGTTCCGATTTATAGATTCCAACCTCTGCTGGTCTAAGTAGTTACTCCAAATTTTTAGCACTTTTTCTAATGCTTTTATATTTATAGTCCTCTCTCCTAGCTACTGACTTTGCAACCTGTTTTTACATTAATAAAGAGGAGTGGGGGAATTCCCTGGTAGTCCATTGTTACGATTCCAAGCTCTCGCTGCTGAGGGGCAGGGTTCAGTCCCTGGTTCAGGAACTAAAGCCCTGCAAGTGCAAGACTCGACCAAAATTGAGAAAAAAAATATTTTTTTTTGGAAGGAGGATAGAGATTGGGGAATGAGGGCATCATGCTAGAACTTTCTGAGCCCCTCCTCAACACTTAAAAATTTACTTATATGAGAACCCACCCAATCATGCTTATTTTCTGTTTTAGGGGAAGAAATGTGCCTCCGTCTCTTTAAGCCCAGTCCAGCTCCTTCCGAGCTTTTCAGGAATGTGTTGTAACTAACTACTTTGTTGATACTGGCTCTCACCTCAACTAGTTTCGCCCAGTGTTACACTCTTACACAGAAAAGACAGTGCCTGACTCCACCTCTTGTTACAGCCATGGACTCAGCTCTACTTTCCTTCAGGTTCAAGTTTCTTGAAAGAGTGGCCAATAATTGACTATCCCAACTTCCTGTCCTCAGTCCATTACCATTAACTTCTCTTCCCAAAACTGATAAAGTAGTTCTTGCTCACTTGCCAACAAGCCTCATGTTTGCCAAAACCAGTCAACGGTTTGTCGTCTTTATCTTTCAGTGAGCCTTTGTGACATTAGACACTGCTGATCACCCTCCTTAGATTCGTCTCTCCTTTGATCTACCTGATTCGAATTTGCCCCAAGTACTTCTCCCTTCTAGCTTTTTCCTTTGCAGCTTCTTTGCCCCCCCTTCTTCATTTATTCATTCAACAAACATTTCTTGAGCTATATACACTGTAGAGCTGCAGTGATGAGTAGAATATAATCCCTGCCCTCCTGGGGTTTCCAGGGTTCAAGGAAAAGAGAGACAATCAAATAATCACACGAATAACTAAGTGCTTCGGAATTCTGGTGAATGCTATGAGAGCCTGTGTTAGGGGCCCGCTGTTAGGGCACCCGAGATCTTAGCACGCAAGCTGGAGTTATCCGTCACACTGCATTGCTCGCCTTTGTGAATGTGAGACTTTGGTGAACAAATGTACACACACCTTAGTCATGCCCTTAATATTTAATACCTGTCGGTCATATGCTCTTTCACAATCTGCTATTTCCAAATGGAGATATTTTTAGCCTTTTTATGTACAGTCTCCTCAACCTCCTGTTGGTAGTGACATAGAGTCTTGGGCTTAAATACATTTTTGTAAAATTCTTCAGTTTTGCCTTACTCAAGCAGCAGCAGAACTTCACAGCATTCCAGGTGCCCATCTTTTTGAAACGGAGTTCCGTTTCACTGTCTTAAAGATCATATTTTTCACATGTAGCTATCTAAATTTAGATCTCATGTGTTAAAAATAGGCATTCTACCACAAGTACGTTGATGAATACTCCTCTTTGGTGTGCCGTGTTGTGGAAGAGTGCATAGTTGGTTTGAGTCTGACCATCAATTCATATTTTAAAAAATACATATGTTTATTTGGCTGCACTGGGTCTTTGTTTTGACACTCAGGATCTTCGATCTTCATCGTGGCGTGCAAGATCCTTAGCTGTGGCACTCAAACTCTTAACTGCAGCGTGTGGGATCTAGTTCTCTGACCAGGGATGGAACCCAGACCCCTGCATTGAGAGCTCAGAATCTCAGCCACTGGACCACCAGGGGAGGCTCCATCATTTCATAATTTTGACAGATTATTTGCGTTTGTTCTTTGAGAAAGCACTGAAAATCAGCATTGAAACTCTGGCCCTGTGGGACTAGGGCCTTAACCTGTAAAACTGTCCATTGTTTTGTAAATGACCGTTGTCAAGGTGAGAAACCACCACCAACCGCCCCGCCCCGCCCTCAGCCACCCCGCTGTGTGCTTCCCTAGCCATTCTAAGACCACAGAAAGCGACCATCCCTGGTGTGAGGTGAGTACCTCATCTCCCTTGGTACGGAATGATCTAAGGCAGTGGTTCTCCACAGGGAATAGCATTGTCCCAAACCCTGGGGGCATCTGGCAATGTGTGGGGACTTTTTTGATTCTCACAGTTGAGTAGGTGCTACCGGCATCTAGTGAGCAGAGGCCAAGGATGTTCCCAAACATCACAGAGACCCCTATAACAGAGAATGATCTGGTCCAAATGCTAATAGTATCAAAGTTGAGAAATCCTAATCTAAGAGATAATGGAAACATAACAATTTAGTCACCTCTACAGCATAATCATAAGGAATTTGATTTAGGTCATAACCTGAATGCTCTACTGGTTTTCCCTACTTTCTTCAATTTAAGTCTGAGTTTTGCAATAAGGAGCTGACAGTCAATCAATTCTAAAGGAAATCAACCCTGAATATTCATTGGAAAGACTGATGCTGAAGCTGAAGTTACAATAATTGGGCCACCTATTGTGAAGAGCCAACTCACTGGAAAAGACCCCGATGCTGGGCAAGACTGAGGGCAGGAGGAGAAGAGGGCAACAGAGGAGGAAATGGTTGGATGGCATCACCGACTCAATGGACAAGAGCTTGAGCAAGCTCCAGGAGATAGTGAAGGACAGGGAAGCCTGGCATAGTGTGGTTCGTGGGATCACAAAGAGTCAGACACGACTTAAGTGACAAGAAGAGCAACAGCAATTTAGTGACTGCGCCTAGGAGAGATGCCAGAAACAGATTCACCTATTTCTATGAGGTACTCAAAAGATACTTTTAATTTTAAAACATAATGATAGATTCGAGTTTTCTGGGGAAATGTGTAGGCCATTCGTGTATTCAACAGTGAGCTGTGTGTCACAATTTCAACTTTTAACAAGTCTTGGTCCCTACCCTCAAGGACGTAATCCAGTCTGCAGTGGTGATCTTTAAACTTGAATGATGCAGCAGAAGCTTCTGGAGGCTTATTAAAATCCACTGTGGGGCTCCACTGCCAGCCTCTGATTCAGTAAGTAGGTCTGAGGTGGGGCCTGAGAACATGCATTTCTACAAATTTCCCAGTGCTGCCAATGAAGCCCGTCCAGGGTAACACTTTGGGAACCATTGCCCTAGGGGACACGGAGAAGAGAACATCCATAGTTCTGCAGTGGATACCCACAATGCATAGGTTGAAACCTTACTTAATGTGATAGTAATAGGTGGTAATTAGGTCAGGAGGTAGAGCCCTCATTAATGGTATTAGCGCCCTTATAAGACAAGAGAGTTTGCTTCGTCTCTCTCTCTCTCTGCTCTTCTCGTGAGCATGGGTACACAGTGACCAGCTGTTACCAGGAAGAGGGCTTCTGCCAGAAATTTATCATGCCAACACCCTGATCTTGGGCTTCCAGCCTCCAGAACTGTGAAAAATAAGTGTTTGTTGTCTAAACCACCCAGGCTATGGTAATTTGGTATAGCAGCTAGGATAAAACAAGTTTTGAGGATTAACATTGGGGGTATGTGTGGGACACTAAGATTTGACTTTATCTGTCAGATCATCTTTGGAGGAAGGATTCATAGCCCATGGCTGCTGGAAATAGATTTGATGTTTCACTGAGAACTAGTATTATTGCTCAAAGCCCAGCTGTTTTAATTTATGTTTCTCTGGAGCTAGCAAGAGCTTCCCTGGTGGCTCAGTGGTAGAGAATCTGCCTGCCAATGCAGGAGATGTGGGTTCCATCCCCGGGTCGGAAAGATCCCCTGGAGGAGGGCATGGCAACCCACTCCAGTATTCTTGCCTGGAGAATCCCATGGACAGAGGAGCCTGGCAGACTTCAGTCCAAGGGGTCGCAAAGAGTCAGACATGACTTACCGACTAAACAAGAAATAATTACAGGAACTTCCCTGGTGGTCCAGTGCCTAAGACTTTGAGCTCTCAGTGCAGGGGGCCTGGGTTCAATTCTTAGCCAGAGAACTAAATCCTGTGTGCCCCAACTAAAGATCCCGAATGCTGCAAGGAAGGTCAAAGATCCTCTGTGCCAAAACTAAAACCCAGCACAGCCAAATAAATACATATTTTTTAAAAGAAATAATTATGTACCAATTAGCTTTGTCATGGTTAATGAAGTTGTTTATCCTGGCATCGAGGCATTCTTTCCTCTAGAAGTGTTTTTGCAAAGGCTGGCTGTGATAAAGTTGGATGGTAGCGGATTGGGCTAGATGACCTCCAAAGCCCATGTAATTTCAAGGTGATTCTGTAAACCCAGGATTCTTTGATCAACTTGGCATTGGACCCATACAAGAGATATAAAGCATGATCTCTGCCTTTCAGACTCAACACACATAAAAAATAAGTAATAGCATAAAATAATACAGACTAGGCATTAGTTTTTATAGCCCTGGAACTTGTGTTAAGAATCACTATGATTTTATTTAGAATTAAATTATTAGAGATTACTTTATTGAGACTGATATTCAGCAACCAAAGGATTTTTCTTTTTTTAAGGTTGGGGGACTTACTTCCATTAGAACACTGCCTGTGTAAAAATAAAGATGAAAATGTGGGAACAAGGTAAACTGGCAAAGTGTGAAATTCAATGGAAATTTTATTAGCCTATAAAATCATGTTATATAATTATTACTCTCCTCTACTATTCATGTTTAAAATATTTCCATGAAATCATTAAAAGCTATGAAGTTAAAAACAGAATATGAATTTGTTTTTAATCTGTAGTGTAAGTAAATTAATTTGACTGCCTTAAGAATTCAATAAACTGTTTTAATGAATTCTCTCTTTGAAGACTTGCTAGTGCCGCCTGATTTTTGACAAGTGTTGTAGCTCTTTCTAAAAGTTGCTGTTTTTCTGAGGTCTTTGCAACCTTCAGACACTTCTGTTCAGAAAGTAGAATTTTTCTCCTGAATATTTCTCATTTCCCACTAGGTGTGTAAGCAGCCTGGAGTATTTTGTGTGATACAGATAAATATTTCAAGCATAGTAATCCCGATACTTTCTGGTTTGACTATGGTTTTATGGTAATGGATACAGGCTTTTTTTTTTTTTTCTTTAATATTTATTTGGCTGTGTCGGGTCTAGTTGCTCTGTGGCATGTGGGATCTTCATTCCCTGACTGGGGGCTGAAGCTGCATCTGCTGCATTGCAAGGCGGATTCTTAGCCGTTAGGCCACCAGGGACGTCCCTGAATAGAGGTTTTGATTAGGACTACTTCTGAGGTCCCAAGGCTTTGAAAATCTTAAGACAACATATTCCTATAAGATATTGATGCTACACTTCTTAAGTTTCTCACCTCCAGATTGAGAATTTCTTCCTGAAAGTTAGATTTACTAAGTTACAGGCTTCTCAGGCGGCGGCAGTGTTAACGAGTCCACCTACCCATGCAGGCAAGCGACCCAAGAGACTCGGGTTTGAAAGATCGCGTGGAGTAGGAAATGGCAACCTGCTCCAGGATTCTTGCCTGAAAAGTTGCATGGGCAGAGGAGCCTGGAGGGCTACAGTCCACGGGGTTGCAGAGAGTCAGTGCAACTGAGCACACACACAGGTTACGTTATATTGTGAAACGTGGTTTGCCTTTTCCTGAATTTTGGATGGTTATTTTCAAAAATGATCTTACACATTGTTTATTTTGGCTATTAGTATATTTGGTGCATTCGTTAAAACTTTGGTTGCTAATAAACCTAACTAACTAAAATTAGCCAATGCAAAAAAAGAGATGTAAACAGAAGAATATAGCTGGGCCTCAAGAAGGGCATGGATGCTGGAACTGGGAGCCATCAAGACTCCAGGAGGCTCTGAGTCCTGTCTGTTGCTTATTTCTGCTGCTTCATGACATACCATAATGAAGCTATGCTTCACATTTGCTCCTTTAAAGACAAAAACCTGCTCTCTGTTTTTAAAGACTACTTACTTACTTACTTGGCTGTGCTGGGTTTTAGTCACACAGGGGTCGTTTTGAGTTGCGGTATGCGAACTCTCAGTGGCAGCCTGTGAAACCTAGTTCCCTGACCAGGGATTGAACCCTGAGTCTTAGCCACTGGACCACTAGGGAAGTCCTGCTTCTTTCTGCAGACTGAATTTGTGTGCTTCTTCATCCACATGGCTGAGTATGACCAATTCACACAGCCTGGGTTTATATTTTATAGCTAAAGCCACATGAGAAGTTAACTACCTTTTTCTTTTTTTTTTTTAAATCTGAATTTCAGTTTCCTGAAATAGAGAATCTACTCACAGTCCAATCAGCTCTAGTTAGGGGGAAGGATCACGAAGTTTCCCAGTAAAAACGTGAGCACATGAGCCCACACCCAAGAAACTGAGGCGGGGGAGGAGTGTTAAGTTTTAAGAGAAATGAAAAGGAAGAAGATGGTTCCTAGGCTGAACAGATATCCAACATTGTTTTTTATGTTTGTTATTAGTCTAGGGGCTTATGTATATATACACACACACTGTATGTGAGGAAGGGAAGGGATTTTTTTTTTAGCCATGCCACACGGTATGTGGGATCTTAGTTGTGGAATCACAAACCCAGGATGTGTGCTCAGCCGCTTCAGTCGAGTCTGACTCTTTGCCACCATGAGGACTGAGCCAGGCACCTCTCTCCATAGGATTGTCCTGGAATACTGGAGTGAGTTGCCATGCCCTTCTTCAAGGAATCTTCCTGACCCAGGGATCAAACCTGCGTCTCTTGGATCTCCTGCACTGGCAGGCGGGTTCTTTACCACTAGTGCCACCAGACCAGGATCAAACCCTTCCTTTCTGCAGTGGAAGCACAGAGTCCTAATCACTGGACCATCAGGGAACTCCCAGGTTATTTTTAATTTCTAATTATCACAATCCTACAAAGTATTATTATCCTCATTATAAGCTGAGGGAAGTGAGACTGAGAGAAGTTAAATTACCAGCTCAAGATCATAGCTGGTGAATGACCAAATTTGGGTTCAAATCTGTCTGATTCCCAAATCTGTGTTCTTGTCCCTTTACCAAAACGGTGCTGGTCTGGACTCTGCTGAAAGCAGACTGTCCCAAAGACTTGAGTGCAGGTAGCTTGTTTGAGAATTGACCCCAGGGAATAGACTGAGAGAGACAAGCGGAATGACTCCAGCAAGGAGGGAAAGCCCATCCATGGATCCTCTTCAAATGGCAACCATTATCAGTATCTGCTGGGCGTCCCAGGTGGCGCTAGTGGTAAAGAATTGGCCTGCCAATGCAGGAAACATAACAGATGTGGGTTCAGTCCCTGGGTTGGCAAGATCCCCAGGAGGAGGAAATGGCAACCCACTCCAGTATTCTTGCTGGGAGAATCCCATGGACAAAGGAGCCTGGTGGGCTACAGTCCATGGGGTCGCAAAGAGTTGGACACGACTNAGAATTGGCCTGCCAATGCAGGAAACATAACAGATGTGGGTTCAGTCCCTGGGTTGGCAAGATCCCCAGGAGGAGGAAATGGCAACCCACTCCAGTATTCTTGCTGGGAGAATCCCATGGACAAAGGAGCCTGGTGGGCTACAGTCCATGGGGTCGCAAAGAGTTGGACACGACTGAAGTTACTGAGCATGCATGCACTCTTGAGTATCTGCTACTGGATCCTGTGGGAGTTTTTGAATCACCTTACAGAATACACCTCAGAATGAGCCACCCTGGGATCAGAAGTGGGGGAATCATTTTTCCATGAGCTCCTGTCTCTCAATGGACAAGGGTGGCCCTAGAGAGCTCCACAGCCTGGTTTCCAGATTGTACGTGCCAGATTGAAGGCCAAATGGTTCTCACTGGAATCCTTTGCTCCCACTCCAGCATAACCCTGGGGCCAGAACTGGGAGTTCACAGCACAGGCTCAAAGTGAGGTGCTGTCAGGTTATATCTGCACAAGGCTAGTAAAAGCCTATGCAGGACGGGCACCGGTGGCAGCTTTTGAAATAAATGGTGAAATTTAGGAGACATGAGTGGCGCCCAGAGGCTGTGAGACACATTGACCAGTTAAAATGAGAGAGTGGAATGCGCATCTTGAATGTTCATTCATTCATTCGTTCATGCTAATGCCAGGTACTCACAGAGTGCAAGAGAAGTTGAAATGAGTCTAGGTGAGCGTCAAATACTGCAGAAAGAAAAGAGACAGTGTGATAGTGTTTTATGGAATTGCTTCCATCAAAATATGCAAAGGGCAGTAAAAACGAGGAATAGAGACACCTGATGCATTGTGTGTGTGTGAGAAGGGCATGTCCTTCTTCTAGAGCTTAGTCATTTGTGAAAACATTTTTATTGGGAGCATATTTTTTTTGAAAATAATTATCTGGCTGTGCCACAGGATCCTGTCATGGCACACAGGATCTTTAGTTGCAGCCTATGAACTCTTGTGGTCTGTAGGAGCTAGTTCCCCAACCAGGGATCAAACCCTGGACATCTGCATTGGGAGCATGGAGTCTTAGCCACTGAACCAAGGAAGTCCCCCTTATTGGCATGTAGTTGATATGAGCTCAGTCTTGAATGATGAATGATAGCCAGTTGGGGAATTGGGAGAAATCTGAATATTGACTGCATATTCCAATTAAACTTTAGTATTTTGATGTTAATTTTCCTGAGTGTGCTCATTGTGTTCTGGTTATGTAAGAGAATGCTTTCTTTTTAGGACTTAACATGCTGAGCAGTTTAAGAACATCATTTCAGTTCAGTCGCTTAGTCCTGTCTGACTCTTTGCGACCTTATAAACTACGGCACACCATTCTCCCATCACCAACTCCCAGAGCTTGCTCAAACTCATGTCCATCGAGTCAGTGATGCTATCCAACCATCTCATCCTCTGTCATCCCCTTCTCCTCCTGCCTTCAATATTTCCCAGCATCAGGGTCTTTTCTGGTGAGTCAGTTCTTTGCATCAGGTGGCCAAAGTATTGGAACTTCAGCATCAGTCCTTCCAATGAATATTCAGAGTAGATTTCCTTTAGGATTGACTGGTTTGATCTCCTTGCAAGGCAAGGGACTCTCAAGAGTCTTCTCTAACACCACAGTTCAAAAGCATCAGTTCTTCAGCTTTCTTTATGGTCCATCTCTCACATCCATTCCTGACTACTGGAAAAACCATAACTTTGACTAGACAGACCTTTGTTGGCAAAGTAATATCTCTGCTTTTTAATACACTGTCTAGGTTGGTCATAGCTTTTCTTCCAAGGAGCAAGCGTCTTTTAATTTCATGGCTGCAGTCACCATCTGCAGTGATTTGGGAGCCCAGGAAAATAAAGTCTGCCACTGTTTAAGAGTATAAAATGTCCTAATGTCTGCAACTTCCTCTCAAATGATTCGGCAGAAGTAAACCCCTGTGGGTGGGGGCACTGGGGGGAAAGGAACACAGATGTGGCAGAATGTTAACAATTCATGAATGTAAGTGAAGGATGTATAGGTGTTTATTGTACTAAACGTTTTGAAATTTTCCAAATAAAAAAACTGGAGGGAAAAGTTAATCAACTGGGGGCCATGGGAAGAAGTTGGGAGAATGTGAGGAGGAGCAATCTGAGACTGTGACAGAGACACCAAGGCAGGAGGAAACTTGGGGCTTTTCAAAGATTGTGATGCCATAGTGTGGCCTATATATACACGTAGAGAGAGAGAGAAAGGAGGTAAAAGGAGGTAGATAATGTATTTTCCTGGCATTCCTGTGGTTAAGAGTCCGCCTTCCAATGCAGGGGGTGAAGGTTCTATCCCAGCTTTGGGAACTAAGATTTTATATGCCACTTGGCATGGCAAAAATAAACACACACACACACTAAACTTTTTTTTTAACTGCAAGCAGTTAGTTGTGACTGAAACACAGAATGTTCACTGGAGAGGAATGGCAAGCAAGAGATGCGGGGAGCCACATGGGCCTGTCTGGGCTGTGTCCTGAAGGGATCAGGCTGACACTGAAAGTGGCCACCCACCATCTGTGTTTTATGTGATCACATTAGCGGCTGGTTAACAAGAATGAATTAGAATGGGGCAAAATTTTGGCAGAAAGATGAGTTCATAAGAAATCATGAACTAGTTCAGATGACAAAATTCTGTAGGCCTAAAGGAAAACGGTGCCAAAGATAAAGGGGAGAAGACCACTTTGAGACTCCACAGGGCAGAAGAATCACTGGGCTTGGTAAATCAATTTCAATAAGTTCGTGAGAAAGCCAACTTGGTTCACTTCTATGAATCTTTTAAACCCAAAGGAAAAAGCAAGATTTGTGAAGGATAAAATTAGTTCTAGAACTTTAGTCATGACGGATAAATTTAAGAGATTGATTTATACATCAGGTTTATTTGTCTTTCAACAGCATATCTGATAGTGCTTGGCATATAGTAAGGACTCAGCAAACTTTTGAAGTTGTTTTCAGAAATCAGGACAGTGGATAGTAAAATGCTTTCTTCAGTTGCTGAGACTCAGGGGCATGTGCTCTATATTTTGTTCATGTTTTCTCCCTGAGGGCTAAGCATTTGGTGAACATCTGTCTCCTGACACCTGTTGGGCTGGTTGACATGCAGTCTGCACTGAGCACGTGCCAGGGTAGTGCCGCTTAAAGTACCTGCACTTTTTAAAATCTAACAGCTGTGTCTAGACTTGTGACTTGTCTTCCACCAGCTAGTTTATTGTCTCAGTTTAAAAAGTACAGGTATTTCTACTTCTTAGTAAGCTTAATACATGAAATGTGTATTTACATATAACTTGCAAAGTAGGAAACCTTTATATTTCACATAACATGAACTCTCCACGTAAAATTTCCTCTCAGAAGTGATGCTTATGCTTGAGAAGCAGTGACAGAATAAATATGGTACCGAAGCCAAGCTCACCTGGACATTGCTCATACTCTGGCAAAGGGAGAGGCGGCCTGAGTGTAACACCAGAAGGTCCCTAGAGGAGGGAACAGTCCTTTGGTGGGTACTGAGCGGAACAAACGCATGCTAAGTCACTTCAGTCATGTCTGACTCTGTGCGACCCCCTGGGCTGCAGCCTACCAGACTCCCCTATCCATGGGATTCTCCAGGCAAGAATACTGGAGTGGGTTGCCGTGCCCTCCTCCAGGGGATCTTCCCGAACCAGGGATAGAGCCTGTGTCTCTTATGTTTCCTGCATTGGCAGGTGGGTTCTTTACCCCCAGCGCCGCCTGGGAAGCCCCAAGCTGAACAGAGGAAGCAGGTGAATGAGAGGCAGTTACTGAAAGAGACTCCCTAAGCCAGGGAAACATGGAAGAAGCCAGGACTCAGTCTAGATTTTCTGGCCCTGACGTCCCTCCCGCATCCTGTTAGGAAAGCATGTGCTCTCCTCCCACTCGGCCACAGACCTATTACACCTGTCTCTCTGCTCTCCTCCTCTGACACTACATAAGCCCTGTGAGAGCCACCCCCTTGTGTTCCTAGCATTCAGCACAATCTAGTGCGAGGCCAGCACCCCATCCAGTCCTGGAGGAGGAGGAGGAGCCTGGTGGGCTGCAGTCCATGGGGTCGCGGAGAGTCTGACACAACTGAGCGATTTCCCTTTCCGTTTTCTCTTTCATGCATTGGAGAAGGAGATGGCAACTCACTCCAGTACTCTTGCCTGGAGAATCCCAGGGACGGGGGAGCCTGGTGGGCTGCCGTCTATGGGGTCGCACAGAGTCGGACACAACTGAAGCAACTTAACAGCAGCAGTGCGAGGCCAGAACTCCATAGCTTTTACATACGTGAATGAAATATGGACCAGTGAACATGTACGACTTCCCACAAGGGTCGCAGGTCCCTGCAGTGGTAATAGGACTGGTGTTAACCCTTTTCTTTGTAACCAGTTTCCCTTTAGTGTTTTAAAGAAAACATGAAATTTTAAAGTAGTATTCACACATATTCCATTTGGAGTCTTTCCACTAAATATGAATATTAACTTGTTGAACCATCTAAGCTCACATGCTGTACAAGTCAGTGTTTATTACTCAGGTGTTTTGAGCTTCCTGGTGGCTCGTTGGTAAAGAATCCGCCTGCAGTGCAGGACCACAGGACACTTGAGTTCCATCCCTGAGTCAGGAAGACACCCTGGAGAAGGGCATGGCAACTCACTCCAGTATTCTGGCCTGGAGAATCCTACAGACAGAGGAGCCTGGCAGGCTACAGTCCATAGGGCCACAGAGAGTCGGACATGACTGAAATGACTGAGCATGCATGCATTCAAGTGTTGTTTTAGGATCAGCCAGATACGAGGATACATCCCCAGTCTGGCCAGATCTTTCTCCAGTTCTTTTGATTTCAGTAAAACTAAAATTCTGGGATACCGAAAGAGAAAGCATTGAAAGGGGCTCACACTGTCCCCTTTATTTACTATTAGAGACTCTTAATAGTGACCGCTTCCAGCTCTCTGCACAATGGCCATGGCTGTCCAAGGTCAGCACTTCCGAAACAGTGGTTCATTCAGTCTCAGGGACCCTGAGGATTTAGTCCATGATCACAGCACGGCTCTGCAGGCAGCTGCTTCCCTGGAAGAAATGTTCTGACTCTTATATGTCCCTTGGGGCAACAACTCCAGGTCCTGAGTGACACCTTCTCACAAGTTGGTGGAAACACTGAGAAGCAACCAAGCATAATTCTGGACAAAGAACGACTACTCTCATAAGAATTTTGCAAACAATACATAATCTCTCTTTGTTACAATGCATATAATTTATCTTTGGGGAAAGAGGTACACAGATCTTCATGTAATTTGCATACTAGTCACTGCTTATTAATAAAATATCCTTCCTGGTGGAAAGAAAAGAATATTTGTGATGTCCTGGTTTTCCATGACCGGTGCTTATGTCACGATTTAGAAACCTGAAACCTAGTGGCACTCCTCTGGCAAATTCTGTTAGGAAAACGCCTTGACATAAAATAAAACAAATGATGAGAAAAGGGCTTTCCAATGTTGAGTGAGAATTTTTACTTTTTCCTAAACACACTTATTTTTTTTTTCTAGATGCTTAAATCCTGTTTGTAAAGACTCTTTTCTCATGATATTAGGCAGCTATTGCAATAATAATGCCTTGTAATAAATCACCCCAAACACAGTGATTTACATCAATATCTGTTTATTGTCATACAACTCAAGGTTGACCAGGGTCTAACTTGTATAGGTAGGCTCAACTGGTTTGCTCTGCTTCAGGCTGTGGGTAAAGTATGTTAACATTTAGTCAACTGAAAATAACCTTGCCTTATGTTGCTGTTACTTAGTTGTGTCTGACTCTTTGTGACCCCATGAACTGTAGCCCACCTAGCTTCTCTCTCCATGGGATTTCTCAGGCAAGAATGCTAGAGTGGTTTCCATTTCCTTCTCCAGGGAAATCTTCCCGACCCAGGAATCACATCTGCATGTCCTGCTGGGGAGGTGGATTCTTTACCACTGAGCCACCTGGGAAGCCCTAACCCTGCCCTATGCGTAATTATTAAACTTGCACTAAGAAAGTTCAGCAGCAATATTTTTCATGAAATGGAAAGATGAAGTAAGAAAATAACTAGAATGAGTGTCTTACCTGCAGAAAGGTCTCAAATAATATTCAGAAAAAGAATAATAAAGCAACAGACTTTTAAAAATTAGAGATGATAAAATTTTGTGAAAACTGTAACATTTAGGAGCAAATCTTGGGGAAATTCTGCTTGCAAAGCTTAACCACAGACTGCTTTTTACCCACTCACTGTGTTGTTAGTCACCTTAAGAACGTTCTCAGGAGGACTTCCAGTCTAACATAGCAGTTAGAACATGTTTATTTCTGCTTCCTGCCTGAAACCCATTGTAAGGGAATAGACCAGTATAGTAAACAGATAGTGAAGGAGTAGACTAGGTATAAATATGTTTTGGAAGATGGAAGACAGATGGGTAGGTGATAATTAGCAGTAGAAAGCTGAAACCTACTGCCTGCAAGTGTGTTTGCTGCAGTAGGGACTCTTGTTGCTGTTCAATCACTGAGTCTTGTCCAGCTCTCTATGACCCCATGAACTGCAGCACGCCAGGCTTCCCTGTCCTTCACCATCTCCCAGAGTTTGCTAAACTCCTGTCTATTGAGTTGATGATGCCATCCAGCCATCTCATCCTCTGTCACCTCCTTCCCCCAGCATCAAGGTCTTTTCCAATGAGTTGGCTCTTCACATCAGGTGGCCAAAGTATTGGCCACGTGAAAGTGAAAGTCGCTCAGTCATGTCCAGTCTATACAGTCCATGGAATTCTCCAGGCCAGGATACTGGAGTGGGTAGCCTATCTCTTCTCCAGGGGATTCTCCTCACCCAGGAATCAAACTGGGGGCTCCTGCATCACAGGCAGATTCTTAGTATTGATTAAGTCAAATTTCAAGAAATAGAGATCTTGGAGTACCTCTGAAACTGGGTTTTGGGTGAGACTGAAAATTAGAGAATTACTGTAAAATTTAAAATTATATAAAAAGTAATCAAATTTTTAGACCCTTTATCCAGCAGTATAGTTAAGAAACTACCTCTCCCCAGACATGAAACATGGGCTCACTCTCTAGCACTGCCTAATTGATTTTCTGTGGTGATGGAAATGTTTTATATCAGAGTCATCCATCATCAAATGGCTAAACAGTCAATGTGAGGAACTGTATTTCTCATTTAATTTCAGTTCATTTGGATTTAACTAGCTGCATGTGGCTACCATATTGGATAGGGCTCTAGACTCATGGATACCAAACACTGCTGAGAACAAGGATGATGTATCTTGCTGAGAAACATGGAAAATAAGAAAACTTCATCCTGAATGGTGAGATCTCTCAACCCTTTCTATTGGTTGGAGCCCAGAGTGAAGGCTTTCTTTCTGAGGAAATACCTGCCAAAGAGGAAAAGTCTATAAATTGACATTTTATTGTCCACCTCCAGCATATCTGGCAATCTCATGACCCTACAAAAAGTGCTCCTCCACACACGGATCTCTCTGGTTTTAAGTGCCTCACTCTTAAATATGATGAGGCAGCCAAGGAAAAACTGCCCGGCCAAAAAGGATGAATACAAACAGAAGACATGAACTGAAACCAAATAGTACAGAGAACATAAGAAAAAAATTTCTCTGAACTGAACACGCAGAGATTCAGATTGAAAAGGTTCACAGAGTCACCAGGCAAAAAGTGAAAAAGAAGAACATCTGTTTATCAAAGGCCAGGTTTAGCTTTGTAACAACATCATGTGTAATGGCCAAAAAATGAAAACAAGCAAGAGTCCATCAACATTAAAGTTGGATAAACCAAGTTTAGTATGTTCTATAGTGGAACAAGAATGAATTAATTACCACTACAGAGATGAATATCACAAACTTAATGGTGAGTAAAAAAGACCACTAGCAAAAGAGTACATGTCTGATTTCATTTATACAAAAATTCAAATAGGCAAACTGATGTATGATGTTAGAAATTAGGAGAGTGGTGGGACTTCCCTGGTGGTCCATTGGCTAAGACTCTAAGACCCAATCAACACAGGGGGCCCAAGTGTGATCCCTGGTCAGGGAACTAGATCCCACATGCCACAACTAGAAATCCCGCCTGCTGCAACTAAGACCCAGCACAGTCAAATAAATAAAAATAAATGTGAAAAAGGAAGAGAAAAAGTCCTTAACATCCTACTAACCTTTAAAAATAGAAAAAATAAATGAGAGTGGTTACCCCAAGGGCAAGAAGTAGTACTAGAAGCATGAGCTTTGTAGTAGTCTGTTTCTTAACCTTAAGTACTAGTTATACAGTGTGCATGCCTGTTCAGTTGTGGCTGACTCTTTGCAACCCATGGACTGCAGCCCACCAGGCTCTTCTGGAATTTTCCAGGCAAGAATACTGGAGTGAGTTACTATTTCCTCCTCCAGGAGAATCACAGGGATCGAACCTGTATCTTCTGTGTCTCTTGCATTAGCAGGTGGCTTCTTTACCACTGAGCCACCTGGGAAGCCCCAGTCACACAGTATATTTGTTCATTTTGTAAAAATTCATCAAGTTGATCTTTATGATCTATGGTCTCTTCTCTTCCGTAAAAAAACGTACATTTTTGAAAGTTCCATGACCAAGCACATCATAATGAAATTTAGACCAGAAAGAGAGGAGATGCTAAAAGCTTTGAGTATAACTGGGTAGAAGTGAAGAGATAAAAAAGATCAAGACAGAAAATAATCCCACTTCTTTAAAGTAATGTTGGAAACCACAAGACGACAGATACATAACGGACATAACATTCTGAGGGAAGATTATTTCCAGCATGTCCATCAAATTCCACCAAAGCACAGTGTCAAAAAATTTACCACCCATGCACCCTTCCACAGGAGGTTTCTAGAAAATATGCTTCAGGAACAGAGAACAGGGAAGACAGAGGATACAGAAGGCAGAAAAGAGGGAGATGATGGTTTTAAAAAAGAAGAAGCCCAAAACCACAGTCAGCAGCAGGCTTGGCAGTGAATCTGGACCATGGACAGCGGTCCAAAACGAAGACGAGTAGCCTGAGATGGGGGGGCAGGTTTACTCTCGGAGAACAGAGTGAAAAACTGTGACAGACACATAGAAATGGAAGCAAACGAGAGAAGGTGGACAAGGAAGGAGGGTCATGATGATGCACCACAGTGAGCGTGTTAACCCCACAGCCCCCGTGTTGCTTGGGAGGACAGAGTCTTAGCCAGTGGACCGCCAGGGAAGTCCCGCCGCTCTCCTAATTTCTAACATCATACATCAGTTTGCCTATTTGAATTTTTGTATAAATGAAATCAGACAACATGTACTCTTTTGCTAGTGGTCTTTTTTATTCACCATTAAGTGTGCAATATTCATCTATGCAGCGGTAATAATAATATGTAATAAACATATTTATTTACGTAGACACTTAAGAATATAAATATATAAAATAAAACACGTAACTAACTAAAAATAAAACTCGGTCATGCTGAATGAAAATAAAAGTTCCGCATTTAAGAAAAGAATCTAAATAACAAATATTTACTTAATTTTTTAAAAACCTTCTTATAGGAGATTAGAAAGACGTGCCTTGTACTAAGAGGAACAAGTTGGGGAGAAAAGTTTGAATCCTAATATCCTGTGATAGGACGTCAATACTATATATGCACTACACATATGCATTACTTAGATAATTGATTTTTAAAAATACTGATTATAAAAAGAAAAATAATTGGTCCATCTGCAGCACAGTGAAATTGCTTATTGCCCTAACTTCTATTTAGCTGGAGAAAATAGTTTCCTTCAGAAAGGAAACTTCTGAGTGCACTTTTTTTTGATTCAGTTCTGGAAAGCACAATGTGAGAAAATGAAATTTAAAACGTGCTTCTGTTTTCTAAATTGTTATTTGTAATAATTGCAAGAGTGGATTTAGACTGAGTGTGTTGCATAGCTTCTGCCCATAGTATATTCCTGGTCATAATTGTGGGGGTGGGGAATAGAAAAAGTGTATATTAATTCTAACAAGTGAGAGGATAAGATTGAGTAAGCTTGGTGCCCAGATGAGAACATCTTTGTGGTTTTCCTGCTGAAGCAGTTAATCCTGTTTTTTCCAAAGTCCCAAATGATTGAAATAATCATAAAGGGAAACAGTGTTCATGTTCCTCTTTCGTGACTAGCGTTCTCTTCTTTCTGGCTTAGAGAAAGTAGGAACGCACAGATACACACCTTCTTTCAGTGAAGTCTTTGATTCCTCAGAGTATTGAATTTCAGAAGAAATTCCCTATCCTTTTCAGGATATACACTTTATTGTCCAAATCTTGACAATTCTGAACCTTCAGAATGAACTACGTAAACATGGAGGATGCCCCTGATCTTGCCGGCATGCTGACAAAGCACCAGTTTGTCTCTATCAAGGCCAAGGGTCTAAAGCTTGTGGTCATTCTGTGAGAGGACAGAAAGAGAAAGCCCAAACGGGAAGGGTTGTACAGAGGAGTCTCTTTATCCAAGCTGTCATTACCGGAGTCCCTGCAGGAAAAACTAGCAAACAATGGAATGCTGATTTGGGAAGTCAGTCCTCATTTAGACACCTCTCTGCTCTTAACACCCGGAAGCCACTGAACAGCCTCTACAGTGCTGTAAGCATTAGACAGTGTACATCAAGTCAGCAGCAGAGCAAAAATGCAAATCTTTGAAAAGATAGAGAAGTATCATGGAGTTTATGAAAGTGATGTTAAGAAACAGCTTGAATCACTGGTAAGAGTAGACCAACAGTTATAAAATAATTGATAAAGATGATAATATGCTTCAAAAATGAATGATGGAAATATTTTTAAATTTGGGAGGCTCTGGGAAAATTGATCAGCTTCCCTTTGTGAAAAACTGATCATTTTAATGATCAAGCTGTGCAATTCAAAAAATATGAAGTAGAGAGTGCTATATTGTGCTAGCAAACATTTCATTAGAAAAATACATTCTTGAAAGTTAATAATTTATTCACCTTGTTTATTCTGAGAACCGGCGTGTTTTTTTGAAATTAAATATAAAATTTGATCAACTTGAAATGAAATAATCATTTTCATTATATTTAGGTTATTAAACTTTTTTTTCCTGAAAGATTTATTACAAAATTTAGCCCTGATTCAAGTGAATTCATTTTAAGTGGCATTTTCTGGTATCAGTTTTTTCCTTAGGTATAAGCATCTCCTCTAGTACTTTAAAAATGTATTTTATAAGTGTTTCTGTTATTTTTCACATCGATTAATGTTTATGCTTAATAAGTATGCAGCATGACTCAATCAGTTCAGTTCAGTCGTTCAGTCATGTCCGACTCTTTGCGACCCTGTGAACCACAACACACCAGGCCTCCCTGTCCATTACCAACTGCTGGAGTCTACCCAAAACGATGTCCATTGAGTCAGTGATTCCATCCAACCATCTCATCCTCTGTCATCCCCTTCTCCTCCTGCCCTCAGTCTTTCCAGAATCAGGGTCTTTTCCAGTGAGTCAGCTTTTCGCCTCAGGTGGCCAAAGGACTGGAGTTTCAGCTTCAGCATCAGTCCTTCCAATGAAAACCCGTGACTGATCTCCTTTAGTATGGACTGGTTGGATCTCCTAGCAGTCCAAGGGACTCTCGAAAGTCTTCTCCAGCACCACAGTTCAAAAGCATCAATTCTTCGGAACTCAGCTTTCTTTATAGTCCAACTCTCACATCCATACATGACTCAATAGTACAGCCTATAATAAAATTAACATTTTTTATATAAAAAGAGCAGCCAACACTAAACATATCCTTTTATTTACTTAATATTAGAGATGTAGAGGTGAATAAGATATATTTCCTGCCTTCATAGAGCTCACAGTCTAGCAGGGAAAACAAAATGATACAAACAGCAGCAATGCAAGAACTCAATAAAATATACAGAGATGTAACAGAAGGAGAGTTTATCTCAGGGCTTAAAGGAAGTGTTTTCCTTAGAGAAGAGGGGCTTTAAAACAGATCTTTGCATATTATTTTGACCCACCAAAGAATTATCCTCACTGCTGACTTGCATTTTGATATTCTGCCCTTGGCTTTAATTAAAGGGCATTGCCTAGTGGCTCAGACAGTAAAGAATCTGCCTGCAACGTGGGAAACCCGGGTTCGATCCCTGGGTCAGGAAGATCCGCTGGAGAAGGGAATGGCTACCCACTCCAGTATTCTTGCCTGGAGAATCCATCCCATGGACAGAGGAGGCCAGTGGGCTACAGTCCATGGGGTCGCAAAAGAGTCAGACATGACCTAGCAACCAACACTAACCCTATGAGAAATAAATTATGTATGTTTATTTTATCTATAATTATATAGAATAAATTACATATATTCATTAATAGATGTTGAACTCAGCTTTCTTTATAGTCCAACTCTCACATCCATACATGACTCAATAGTACAGCCTATAATAAAATTAACATTTTTTATATAAAAAGAGCAGCCAACACTAAACATATCCTTTTATTTACTTAATATTAGAGATGTAGAGGTGAATAAGATATATTTCCTGCCTTCATAGAGCTCACAGTCTAGCAGGGAAAACAAAATGATACAAACAGCAGCAATGCAAGAACTCAATAAAATATACAGAGATGTAACAGAAGGAGAGTTTATCTCAGGGCTTAAAGGAAGTGTTTTCCTTAGAGAAGAGGGGCTTTAAAACAGATCTTTGCATATTATTTTGACCCACCAAAGAATTATCCTCACTGCTGACTTGCATTTTGATATTCTGCCCTTGGCTTTAATTAAAGGGCATTGCCTAGTGGCTCAGACAGTAAAGAATCTGCCTGCAACGTGGGAAACCCGGGTTCGATCCCTGGGTCAGGAAGATCCGCTGGAGAAGGGAATGGCTACCCACTCCAGTATTCTTGCCTGGAGAATCCATCCCATGGACAGAGGAGGCCAGTGGGCTACAGTCCATGGGGTCGCAAAAGAGTCAGACATGACCTAGCAACCAACACTAACCCTATGAGAAATAAATTATGTATGTTTATTTTATCTATAATTATATAGAATAAATTACATATATTCATTAATAGATGTATACTTATTAATAAACACTATAGTTGTGAAATTTTTATTAAATTTATTACATAATTTTATATAAATGTAAATGTCTACTAATCTGTAAATTATATATATTTATTTTATATATAACAACAGAGGATGAGATGGTTGAATGGCATCACCAACTCAATGGACATGAGTTTAAGCAAGCTCCGGGAGACGGTGAAGGACATGGAAGCCTGGCATGCTGTAGTCCGTGGGGTCACAAAAACTTGGACATGACTGAGCAACTGAACAACAACTATATATATACTG